>CM032164.1:13180681-13286622 GCA_018901935.1 Pugionium cornutum | reverse complement strand
TACTTCAATTATAAGCCTTTAATCAATGGGCACCAATGACCAGATTAGAATGATCAATATGACTGGGTGATCATTTCAACAAGTCCTCCAACTAAATTGTCTATAATTTTTGATTTATAGCTCATAATAACACGAATCGAATGCCCACGTTAAGCTAGCTAAATTTTCTATGTTGTGACAAATTTGAGACAAAAATAGATACAACAAAAGGCCCAAGAAATAAAATCTATCCCGAACTGCGTGATATCATGAATTATGCTTCATTTATAAGGCTTTACTCAATGAGCACCAATGATCAGTATAACTGATTGATCAACTTGAAATGTCGGAATTAAATCATCCGTAACTTTTGATTAGGAGCTTGGAATGACACGAATCCCATGCCCATGTTAAGATAGCTCAATTTTTATATTGTGACAAAATTTGAGACAGAAATAGATAAGACAAAGCATCCATGTAATCAATCTATCCCGAACTGCGTGATGTCATGCATTAGGTTCCATTTATAAGCCTTTACTCAATGAGCACCGATGATCATTTTAGAATGATCACTTTAACGGACTGATCAACTTGACATGTCCGCACTAAATTGTCCGTAACTTTTTATATATAGCTCAGAACAAGACGAATCCAATGTCCATGTTAAGCTAGCTCAGTTTTCTATATTGTGACAAAATTTGAGGCAGAAATATATACGACAAAGCTCCCAAGTAATCCAATATATCTCGAACAGCGTGATGTCATGCATTATGCTTAATTTATAAGCCTTTACTCACTGAGCACCGATGATCAGTTTAGAATGATCACTTTAACTAGACGATCAACTTCACAAGTCCGCACTAAAGCGCCTGTAATGTTTGATTTAGAGCTCAGAATGACACAAATCTAATGCCCACGTTAAGCTAGCTCAATTTTCTATATTTTGAAAAAATTTGAGGCAGAAATAGATAAGACAATGCATCCATGTAATCCAATCTGTCCCGAACTGTGTGATACCATGCATTATTCTTCATTTATAAGCATTTACTCAATGAGCATCAATGATTAGTTTAGAATGATCACTTTAACTGACCAATCAACTTGACATGTCCGCATTAAATCATCAGTAATTTTCGATTTAGAGCTAAAGCTGACACGAATCCAACACCCACGGTAAGCTAGCTTGATTTTCAATGTTGTGAAAATTTTTTAGAAAAAAATAGATACGAAAAAGTGTTCAAGTAATCAATTCTAGCAAAAAACTACATGATGCCATGCATTATGTTTCATTTATAAGCTTTTACTCAATGAGCACCAATGATCAGTTTAGAATGATCCCTTTAACTAGGCGATCAACTTGACATGTACGCACTAAATCGTCCATAACTTTTGATTTAGAGCTCAGAACAAGACGAATCCAATGTCCATGTTAAGCTAGCTCAATTTTCTATATTGTGACAAAATTTGAGACAGAAATAGATATGACAAAGCGCCCAAGTAATCCAAACTATCCCGAACTGTGTGATGCCATGTATTATGTTTCATTTATAAGCCTTTACTCAATGAGCACCAATGATTAGTTGAGAATGATCATTTAAACTGGCCGGTGAACTTCACATGTCCGCACTAAATCATCTGTAACTTTTGATTTAGAGCTCAAAATGACACGCATCTAATGCCCACATTAAGCTAGCTCAATTGTCTATATTTTTACAAATTTTGAGAGAGAAATAGACAAGACAAAGCGTCCATGTAATCTAATCTATCCCAAACTGCGTGAAGCCATGCATTATGTTTCATTTATAAGCCTTTACTCAATGAGCACCAATGATCAGTTTAGAATGATTATTTTAACTGCCCGATCAACTTGACATGTCCACATTAAATCATCCGTAACTTATGATTTAGACCTCAAACTGACACGAATCCAAAGCCCACGTTTAGCTAGCTCGATTTTCTATATTGTGACAAAACATGAGATAGAAATAGATATGAAAAAGTGTTCAATTAATCCAATCTAGCCATAATTGCGTGATGTCATGCATTATGATTCATTTACAAGTCTTTACTCAATGAGCACAATGATCAGTTTAGAATGATCACTTGAACTAGGTGATCAACTTGACATGTCCGCATTAAATCGTCGTGACTTTTGATTTAAAACTCAGAATAACACGAATCCAATGCCCATGTTAAGCTAGCTCAATTTTCTATATTTTGACAAAATTCGAGACACAAATAGATGCGACAAAGAGCCCATGTAATCATATCTATCCCAAACTACGTGATGTCATGCATTGTGCTTAATTTATAAGCTTTTACTCAATAAGCACCAATGATCAGTTTAGAATGATCACTTTAACTGCCCGATCAACTTGATATGTCCGGATTAAATCGTCTGTAACTTATTATTTAGAGTAAAAACTGAAACGAATCCAATGCCCACGTTAAGCTAGCTCAATTTTATATATTGTAACTAAATTTGAGACAGAAATAGATTTCAAAAAGTATTCAAGTAATCCAATCTAGCCAAAACTATATGATGCCATGCATTATGCTTCATTTATAACCCTTTACTCAATGAGCACCACTGATCAGTTTAGAATGATCAATTTAACTGCCCGATCAACTAGACATGTCCACATTAAATTGTCCATAACTTATGATTTAGAGCTAAAACTGACACAAATCAAATACCCACGTTAAACTAGCTCAATTTTCTATATTGTGACAAAATTTGAGACAGAAATATATAAGACAAAGCGTCCATGTAATCGAATCTATCCTGAACTTTGTGATGTCATGCATTATGATTCATTTATAAGCCTTTACTCAATGAGTACCAATGATCAGTTTAGAATGATCACTTTAATTGCCCGATCAACTTGACATGTCCGCATTAAATCATCCGTAACTTTTGATTTAGAGCTATAACTGTCACGAATCCAATGCTCACATTAAGCTTGCTCACTTTTCTATATTGTGACAAAATTTGAGGGAGAAATAGATACGAAAAAGCGTCCAAGTAATCCAATCTTTCATGAACAGCGTGATTTCATGGATTATGCTTCATTTAAAATCCTTTACTCAATGAGCGCCAATGATCAATTTAGAATGATCACTTTAACTTTCCGATCAACATGACATGTCTACACTAAATCATCCATAACTTTTGATTTAGAGCTCATAATGAAATGAATCCAATGTCACGTTAAGCTAGCTCAATTTTTTATATTGTGAACACTTTTGAGACAGAACTTGATACGACAAAGCGTCCTAGTAATCCACTCTATCGCAAACTGTGTGATGCCATGCTTTATGCTTGATGTATAAGCATTTACTTAAAGAGTACCAATGATCAGTTTAGAATGGTCACTTTAACTAAGCGATCAACTTGACATGTCCACACTAAATCGTTCATAACTTTTGAATTAGAGCTCAAAATAACACCGATCAATTCTCACGTTAAGCTAACTCAATTTTCTATATTGTGACAAAATTTGAGACAAAAATAGATACGAAAAAACGTTCAAGTTATCCAATCTAGCCAAAACTGTGTGATGCCATGCATTATACTTCATTTATAAGCCATTAATCAATGAGCACCAATTATCAGTTTAGAATGATAACTTTAACCGGCCGATCAACTTGAGATTTCCGCTTTAAATCGTCTGTAACTTTTGATTTAGATCTCAGAATGACATGAACCCAATGCCCCCGTTAAGGTAGCTCAATTTTCTATATTGTGACAAAATTTGAGACAGAAGTAGACACAAAAGCGTCCAAGTAATTCAATCTATCCCGAACTGCGTGATGTCATGCATTATGCTTCATTTATAAGCATTTACTCAATGGGCACCAATGATCAGTTTAGAATGATCACTTTAACTGGCAGATCAACTTAATATGCCCGCACTAAATCGTCCATAAGTTTTTATTTAGAGCTCAGAATGACACGAATCCAATGCCCACGTTAAGCTAGCTGAAATTTCTATATTGTGACAAAATTTGAGACATAAATAGATATGAGCGTTCAAGTAATCCATTCTATGTAAAACTGAGTGATGTCATACATTATGATACATTTATAAGCCTTTACTCCATGAGAACCAATGATCAGTTTAGAATGATCACTTTAACTTTCCGATCAACTTGACATTTCTGCATTAAATCGTGAGTAATTATGATTTACATCTTAAATTGACACGAATGCAATGCCCGCGTTAAGCTAACTTAATTCAAACAAAATTTGAGAGAGAAATATATATGACAAAGCGTCCAAGTAATCCACTCTATCGCATACTGTGGGATGCCATACTTTATGCTTTATTTTTAAGCGTTTACATAACGAGTACCAATGATCAGTTTAGAATGATCACTTTAACTAGGCAATCAACTTGTCATGTCCACACTAAATCGTATGCAACTTTTGATTCAGAGCTTAGAATAACACGAATCCAATGCCCATGATAAGGTAGCTCAATTTTCTTTAATGTGACAAAATTTGAGATAGAAATAGATATGAAAAAGTGTTCAAGTAATCCAATCTAGCTAAAACTGTGTGATGCCATGCATTATGCTTCATTTATAAGCCTTTACTCAATGAACACCTATGATAAGTTTAGAATGATCACTTTAATTGCCCGATCAACTTGACATTTCTGTATTAAATCATCCGTAACTTATGATTTACAACTAAAACTTATATGAATCCAATGCCCACGTTTCACTAGCTCAATTTTCTATATCGGGAAAAAATTTGAGACAAAAATAGATACAACAAAGCGTCCAGGTAATCCAATCTATCCTGAACTGTGTGATGTTATGCATTATGCTTCATTTATAAGCGTTTACTCAATGAGCACCAATGATCAGTTTAGAATAATCACTTTAACTGGCCGATCAACTTAACATGTTTGCTGTAAATCGTCTGTAACTTTTGATTGAGAGCTCAGAATGACACGAATCCAATGCCCACCTTAAGCTACTCAATTTCTATATTGTTACTAAATTTGAGACAGAAATAGATACGACAAAGCGTTCACGTAATCAAATCTATCCCGAAATAAGTGATGTCATGCATTATGCCTCATTTATATGCCTTTACTCAATGAGCTTCAATTATCAGTTTAGAATGATCATTTTAATTGGCCGATCAACTTGACAAGTACGCACTAAATCGTCCGTAACTTTTGATTTAGAGCTCACAATGAAACGAATCCAATGCCACGTTAAGCTAGCTAAATTTTTTATATTGTGAATAAATTTGAGACAGGACTAGATACGACAAAGCGTGTAAGTAATCCACTCTATAAGCATTTACTTAATGAGTACCAATGATCAGTTTAGAATGATCACTTTCACTAGGCGATCAACTTGACATCTCCGCACTAAATCGTTCGTTACTATATATTTAGAGCTCAGAATAACACCAATCAATTGCCCACGTTAAGCTAGCTTAATGTTCAATATATTGACAAAATTTGAGACCGAAATAGATACATAAAAGCGTTCAAGTAATCCAATCTTGCCAAAACTGCGCGATGCCATGCATTATGCTTCATTTATTAGCCTTTACTCAATGACCACCAATGATCAGTTTAGAATGATCACTTTGACTGACCGATCAACTTGACATGTCCACACTAAATCGTTCGTAACTTTTGCTTTAGAGCTCATAATGACATGAATCCAATGCCCACGTTAAGCTAGCTCAATTTTCTATATTGTGACAAAACTTGTGACGAAATTAGATACGAAAAAGCTAGCAAGAAATCCAATCTACCCCGTACTGCATCATGTCATGCATTGTGCTTTATTTATAAGCATTTACTCAATGAGCACCAATGATCAGTAAGAATGATCACTTTAACTGGCCGATCAACTTGATATGCCAGCATTAAATCGTCCGTAACTTTGGATTTAGAGCTCAGAATGACACGAATCCAATGCCCACGTTAATGTAGCTCAATTTTTTATATTGTGAAAAAATTTGAGATAGAGCTAGATACGACAAAGTGTCAAAGTAATCCACTCTATCCCAAACTATGCGATGCCATGCTTTATGCTTCATTTATATGCGTTTACTTAACGAGTACCAATCATCAGTGTACCTAGGCGATCAACGTGACATGCGCATTAAATTCTCCATAAATTTCTATTTGGAGCTCAGAATAACACGAATCCATTGCCCACGTTAAGGTAGTTCAATTTTCTACAGTGTGACAAAATTTGAGACAAAAATAAATATGAAAAACCGTTCAAGTAATCCAATCTAGCTATGATTCATCAATAAGCCTTTATTCAATGAGCACCATTGATCATTTTAGAATGATAACTTTAACTGCCCGATCAACTTGACATTTCCGCATTAAATCATTCGTAACTTATGATTTACAGCTTAAACTGACACGAACCCAATGCCCACGTTAACCTAGCTCAATTTTATATATTGAGTCAAAATTTGCGACAGAAATAGATTTCAAAAAGTATTCAAGTAATCCAATCTAGACAAAACTATATGATGCCATGCATTATGCTTCATTTATAACCCTTACTCAATGAGCACCAGTGATCAGTTAAGAATGATCAATTTAACTGCCCGATCAACTAGACATGTCCACATTAAATTGTCCATAACTTATGATTTAGAGCTAAAAACTGACACAAATCAAATACCCACGTTAAACTAGCTCAATTTTCTATATTGTTACAAAATTTGAGACAGAAATATATAAGACAAAGCGTCCATGTAATCGAATCTATCCCGAACTTTGTGATGTCATGCATTATGATTCATTTATAAGCCTTTACTCAATGAGTACCAATGATCAGTTTAGAATGATCACTTTAATTGCCCGATCAACTTGACATGTCCGCATTAAATCATCCGTAACTTTTGATTTAGAGCTATAACTGTCACGAATCCAATGCTCACATTAAGCTTGCTCACTTTTCTATATTGTGACAAAATTTGAGGGAGAAATAGATACGAAAAAGCGTCCAAGTAATCCAATCTTTCATGAACAGCGTGATTTCATGGATTATGCTTCATTTAAAATCCTTTACTCAATGAGCGCCAATGATCAATTTAGAATGATCACTTTAACTTTCTGATCAACTTGACATGTCTACACTAAATCATCCATAACTTTTGATTTAGAGCTCATAATGAAATGAATCCAATGTCACGTTAAGCTAGCTCAATTTTTTATATTGTGAACACTTTTGAGACAGAACTTGATACGACAAAGCGTCCTAGTAATCCACTCTATCGCAAACTGTGTGATGCCATGCTTTATGCTTGATGTATAAGCATTTACTTAAAGAGTACCAATGATCAGTTTAGAATGGTCACTTTAACTAAGCGATCAACTTGACATGTCCATACTAAATCGTTCATAACTTTTGAATTAGAGCTCAAAATAACACCGATCAATTCTCACGTTAAGCTAACTCAATTTTCTATATTGTGACAAAATTTGAGACAAAAATAGATACGAAAAAGCGTTCAAGTTATCCAATCTAGCCAAAACTGTGTGATGCCATGCATTATACTTCATTTATAAGCCATTAATCAATGAGCACCAATTATCAGTTTAGAATGATCACTTTAACTGGCCTATCAACTTGAGATTTCCGAATTAAATCGTCTGTAACTTTTGATTTAGATCTAAGAATGACATGAATCCAATGCCCCCTTTAAGGTAACTCAATTTTCTATATTGTGACAAAATTTGAGACAGAAGTAGACACGAAAGCGTCCAAGTAATTCAATCTATCCCGAACTGCGTGATGTCATGCATTATGCTTCATTTATAAGCATTTACTCAATGGGCACCAATGATCAGTTTAGAATGATCACTTTAACTGGCCGATCAACTTAATATGTCCGCACTAAATCGTCCATAAGTTTTTATTTAGAGCTCAGAATGACACGAATCCAATGCCCACGTTAAGCTAGCTGAATTTTCTATATTGTGACAAAATTTGAGACAGAAATAGAAATGAGCGTTCAAGTAATCCATTCTAGCTAAAACTGAGTGATGTCATACATTATGGTACATTTATAAGCCTTTACTCCATGAGAACCAATGATAAGTTTAGAATGATCACTTTAACTGTCCGATCAACTTGACATTTCTGCATTAAATCGTGCGTAATTATGATTTACATCTTAAATTGACACGAATCCAATGCCCGCGTTAAGCTAACTTAATTCAAACAATATTTGAGAGAAAAATATATATGACAAAGCGTCCAAGTAATCCACTCTATCGCATACTGTGGGATGCCATACTTTATGCTTTATTTTTAAGCGTTTACATAACGAGTACCAATGATCAGTTTAGAATGATCACTTTAACTAGGCAATCAACTTGTCATGTCCACACTAAATCGTATGCAACTTTTGATTCAGAGCTTAGAATAACACGAATCCAATGCCCATGATAAGGTAGCTCAATTTTCTTTATTGTGACAAAATTTGAGATAGAAATAGATATGAAAAAGTGTTCAAGTAATCCAATCTAGCTAAAAGTGTGTGATTCCATGCACTATGCTTCATTTATAAGCCTTTACTCAATGAACACCTATGATAAGTTTAGAATGATCACTTTAATTGCCCGATCAACTTGACATTTCTGTATTAAATCATCCGTAACTTATGATTTACAACTAAAACTTATACGAATCCAATGCCCACGTTTCACTAGCTCAATTTTCTATATCGGGACAAAATTTGAGACAAAAATAGATACAACAAAGCGTCCAAGTAATCCATTCTATCCTGAACTGTGTGATGTTATGCATTATGCTTCATTTATAAGGGTTTACTCAATGAGCACCAATGATCAGTTTAGAATAATCACTTTAACTGGCCGATCAACTTAACATGTTTGCAGTAAATCGTCTGTAACTTTTGATTGAGAGCTCAGAATGACACGAATCCAATGCCCACCTTAAGCTACTCAATTTCTATATTGTTACTAAATTTGAGACAGAAATAGATACGACAAAGCGTTCACGTAATCAAATCTATCCCGAAATAAGTGATGCCATGCATTATGCCTCATTTATATGCCTTTACGCAATGAGCTTCAATTATCAGTTTAGAATGATCATTTTAATTGGCCGATCAACTTGACAAGTACGCACTAAATCGTCCGTAACTTTTGATTTAGAGCTCACAATGAAACGAATCCAATGCCACGTTAAGCTAGCTAAATTTTTTATATTGTGAATAAATTTGAGACAGGACTAGATACGACAAAGCGTGTAAGTAATCCACTCAATCGCAAACTGCGTGATGCCAT
Organism: Pugionium cornutum; assembly: GCA_018901935.1. Lineage (NCBI taxonomy): Eukaryota > Viridiplantae > Streptophyta > Magnoliopsida > Brassicales > Brassicaceae > Pugionium > Pugionium cornutum. The sequence continues at coordinate 13,277,329 of CM032164.1, read as the reverse complement.
GCTTTATGCTTCATTTATAAGCATTTACTTAATGAGTACCAATGATCAGTTTAGACTGATCACTTTCACTAGGCGATCAACTTGACATCTCCGCACTAAATCGTTCGTTACTATTGATTTAGAGCTCAGAATAACACCAATCAATTGCCCACGTTAAGCTAGCTTAATTTTCAATATATTGACAAAATTTGAGACCGAAATAGATACGTAAAAGCGTTCAAGTAATCCAATCTAGCCAAAACTGCGCGATGCCATGCATTATGCTTCATTTATTAGCCTTTACTCAATGACCACCAATGATCAGTTTAGAATGATCACTTTGTCTGACCGATCAACTTGACATGTCCACACTAAATCGTTCGTAACTTTTGCTTTAGAGCTTAGAATGACATGAATCCAATGCCCACGTTAAGCTAGCTCAATTTTCTATATTGTGACAAAACTTGTGACAAAATTAGATACGACAAAGCTAGCAAGAAATCCAATCTACCCCGTACTGCATCATGTCATGCATTGTGCTTTATTTATAAGCATTTACTCAATGAGCTCCAATGATCAGTTAGAATGATCACTTTAACTGGCCGATCAACTTGATATGCCCGCACTAAATCGTCCGTAACTTTGGATTTAGAGCTCAGAATGACACGAATCCAATGCCCACGTTAAGGTAGCTCAATTTTTATATTGTGAAAAAATTTGAGATAGAGCTAGATACGGCAAAGTGTCAAAGTAATCCACTCTATCCCAAACTATGCGATGCCATGCTTTATGCTTCATTTATATGCGTTTACTTAACGAGTACCAATCATCAGTTTAGAATGATCACTTTAACTGCGATCAACTTGACATGTCCGCATTAAATCTCCGTAACTTTCTATTTAGAGCTCAGAATAACACGAATCCAATGCCCACGTTAAGCTAGCTCAATTTTCTATATTGTGACAAAATTTGAGACAGAAATAAATATGAAAACCGTCCAAGTAATCCATATCTAGCCATGATTATGCTTCATTTATAAGCCTTTACTCAATGAGCACCATTGATCAGTTTAGAATGATCAACTTTAACTGCGATCAACTTGACATTTCCGCATTAAATCATTCGTAACTTATGATTTAGAGCTCATAATACACGAATCCAATGCCCACGTTAAGCTAGCTCAATTTTATATTGTGACAAAATTTGAGACAGAAATAGATTCAAAAAGTATCAAGTAATCCAATCTATCCAAACTGCGTGATGCCATGCATTATGCTTCATTTATAAGCCTTTACTCAATGAGCACCAATGATCAGTTTAGAATGATCACTTTAACTGCCGATCAACTTGACATGTCCACATTAAATTGTCCATAACTTTTGATTTAGAGCTAAAATGACAAATCCAATGCCCACGTAACTAGCTCAATTTTCTATATTGTGACAAAATTTGAGACAGAAATAGATATAAAAGCATTCAAGTAATCCAATCTATCCTAACTTGTGATGCCATGCATTATGCTTCATTTATAAGCCTTTACTCAATGAGCACCAATGATCAGTTTAGAATGATCACTTTAATTGGCCGATCAACTTGATATGTCCGCACTAAATCGTCCGTAATTTTGATTTAGAGCTCAGAATGACATGAATCCAATGCCCACGTTAAGCTAGCTCAATTTTTCTATATTGTGAAAAAATTTGAGACAGAAATAGATATGACAAAGCGTCCAAGTAATCCAATCTATCCAAACTGCGTGATGTCATGCATTATGCTTCATTTATAAGCTTTACTCAATGAGCACCAATGATCAGTTTAGAATGATCACTTTAACTTTCCGATCAACTTGACATTTCCGCACTAAATCATCCATAACTTTTGATTTAGAGCTCATAATGAAATGAATCCAATGCCCACGTAAAGCTAGCTCAATTTTTCTATATTGTGACAAATTTGAGACAGAACTAGATACAAAAGCGTCCAAGTAATCCACTCTATCGTAAAACTGTGTGATGCCATGCTTTATGCTTCATTTATAAGCATTTACTTAATGAGTACCAATGATCAGTTTAGAATGATCACTTTAACTGCGATCAACTTGACATGTCCACACTAAATCATCTGTAACTTTTGATTTAGAGCTCAGAATGACTAATCCAATGCCCACATTAAGGTAGCTCAATTTTCTATATTGTGACAAAATTTGAGATAGAAATAGATATGAAAAGGTTCAAGTAATCCAATCTAGTTAAATTGCGTGATGCCATGCATTATGCTTCATTTATAAGCCTTTACTCAATGAGCACCAATGATCAGTTTAGAATGATCACTTTAACTGGCCAATCAACTTGACATGTCCACACTAAATCTCCTAACTTTTGATTTAGAGCTCAGAATAACATGAATCCAATGCCCACGTTAAGATAGCTCAATTTTCTATATTGTGACAAAATTTGAGATAGAAGTAGATATGACAAAGCGTCCAAGTAATCCAATCTATCGAACTGCATGATGTCATGCATTATGCTTCATTTATAAGCTTTACTCAATGAGCACAAATGATTTGTTTAGAATGTCACTTTAACGGCCGATCAACTTGACATGTCACTAAATCGTCCGTAACTTTTGATTTAGAGCTCAGAATGACACGAATCCAATGGCCCACGTTAAGCTAGAAGCTCAATTTTCTATATTGTGAAATAAATTTGAGACAGAAATATAGATGCACAAAGCGTCCAAGTAATCCAATCTATCCCAAACTGTGTGATGCCATGCATTTATGCTTCATTTATAAGCGTTTACTCAATGAGCACAATGATCAGTTTAGAATGATCACTTTAACTGGCGATCAACATGATATGTCCGCAACTAAATTTTCTGTAACTTTTGATTTAGAGCTCAGAATAACACGAATCCAATGCCCACATTAAGGTAGCTCAATTTTTATATTGTGACAAAATTTGAGATAGAAATAAATACAAAAAGCGTTCAAGTAATCCAATCTAGCTAAAACAGCGTGATGCCATGCATTATGCTTCAATTTATATGCCTTTACTCAATGAGCACAAATGATCAGTTTAGAATGATCACTTTAACTGGCCGATCAACTTGACATGTTTGCACTAAATCGTTCATAACTTTTGATTTAAAGCTCAGAATGACACGAATCCAATGCACACGTTAAGCTAGCTCAATTTCTATATTGGTGACTAAATTTGAGACAGAAATATATACGACAAAGGATCCATGTAATCCAATCTATCCCAAACTGTGTGATGCCATGCATTATGCCTCATTTATATGCCTTTACTCAATGAGCACAAATGATCAGTTTAGAATGATCACTTTAACTGGCCGATCAACTTGACATGTTTGCACTAAATCGTTCATAACTTTTGATTTAAAGCTCAGAATGACACGAATCCAATGCACACGTTAAGCTAGCTCAATTTCTATATTGGTGACTAAATTTGAGACAGAAATATATACGACAAAGGATCCATGTAATCCAATCTATCCCAAACTGTGTGATGCCATGCATTATGCCTCATTTATATGCCTTTACTCAATGAGCAAAAATGATCAGTTTAGAATGATCACTTTAATTGGCCAATAAACTTGACATGTCCACACTAAATCGTCCGTAACTTTAGATTCATAGCTCACAATGAAAAGAATCCAACGCCACGTTAAGCTAGCTAAATTTTTTATAATGTGAACAAATTTGAGACATAAATAGATACAAATAGGCATTCAAATAATCCAACCCAGCCAAAACTGCGTGATGCCATGCATTATACTTCATTTATAAGCCTTTCTCAATGAGCACCAATGATAAGTTTAGAATGATCAATTTAATTGGCCAATCAACTTGACATGTGCACCCTAAATCGTCTGTCACATTTTATTTAGAGCTCAGAATGACATGAATCCAATGCCCACGTTAAGCTAGCTAATTTTTCTATATTGTGACAAAATTTGAGACAGAAATAGATACGACAAAGCATCCATGTAATCCACTCTATCCCAAACTGCGTGATGCCATGCTTTATGCTTTATCTATTAGCGTTAACTTAATGAGTATCAGTGATCAGTTTAGAATGATCACTTTAACGAGGCGATCAACTTGACATGTCCGCACTAAATTGTCCGTAACTTTTGTTTTGAAGCTTAGAATAACACGAAATCTTCATTTATAAATCTTTACTCAATGAGCACCAATGATCAGTTTAGAATGATCACTTTAACTGCACTATGAACTTGACATTTCCACATTAAGTTGTCCGTAACTTATGTTTTAGAGCTAAAACTGACTCGAATCCAATGCCCCCGTTAAGCTAGCTCAATTTTCAATATTGTGACAAAATTTGAGACATAAATAGATAGGACAAACCGTCCAAGAATTCCAATCTATCCTTAACTCCGTGATGTCATGCATTAAACTTCATTTATAAGCTTTTACTCATTGAGTACTAATGATTAGTTTAGAATGATCAGTTTAACTTTTGATTTAGAGCTTAGAATGACACGAATCCAATGCTCATGTTAAGCTAGCTAAATTTTCTATATTTTGAGAAAATTTGAGGCATAATTATATTCAAAAAGGCGTTCAATTAATCCAATCCAGCCAAAACTGTTGATGCCATGCATTATGCTTCATTTATAAGTCTTTATTCAATGAGCCCCAATGATCAGTTTAGAATGATCTCATTAACTTGCCGATCAACTTGACATGTCCGCACTAAATCGTCCCTAAATTTTGATTTAGAGCTCAGAATGACATGAATCCAATGCCCAGGTTAAGCTAGCTCAATTTTCAGTATTGTGACAAAATTTGAGACATAAATAGAAACGAAAAACCATTCGAGTAATCCAATCTATCCCGAGCTGCATGATGTCATACATTATGCTTCATTTATAAGCCTTTACTCAATGAGCACCAATGATCAGTTTAGAATGATCACTTTAATTGGCCGATCATTTTGACATATTTGCAATAAATAATCCGTAACGTATGATTGGGAGCTCAGAATGACACGAATGTAATGCCCACTTTAAACTAGCTCAATATCTATATTGTGACAAATTTGAGACAGAAATATATATGACAAAGTGTGCAAGTAACCCAATCTATCACGAACTTCATGATGTCATGCATTATGCTTCATTTATAAGCATTAACTCAATGAGCACCAATGATCAGTTTAGAATGATTACTTTAACTAGCCGATCAACTTGAAATGTCCGCACTAAATCATCAGTAATTTTTGATTTAGAGCTTAATGACACGAATGCAATGCCCACATTAAGGTAGCTTGATTAATATATTATGACAAAATCTGAGAACGAAATAGATACGACAAAGCATCCATGTAATCCAATCTATCCCGAACTGCGTGATGCCATGAAATATGCTTCATTTATATGCCTTTACTCAATAAGCACCAATGATCAGTTTACAATGATCGCTTTAACTAGCCGATAAACTTGAAATGTCCGCAGTAAATCATTGTAACTTTTGATTTAGATCTCCGAATGACACAAATCCAATGCCCACAATAAGCTGGCCGATTTTTTTATATTGTGAAAAAAATTTGAGATAGAACTAGATACGACAAAGCGTTCAAGTAATCCACTCTATCCCAAACTGCGTGATGCCATGCTTTATGCTTCATTTATAACGGTTTACTTAATGAGTACCAATGATCAGTTTATAATGATCACTTTAACTAGGCGATTAACTTGATATGTCTGCACTAAATCGTCCGTAACTTTTGATTAAGAGCGCACAATAACACGAATCCAATGCCCATGTTAAATTAGCTCAATTTTCTATATTCTGACAAAATTTGAGATAGAAATAGATACGACAAAGTGTTTATGTAATCCAATCTATCCCGAACTGCGTGATGCCATGCATTATGCTTCATTTATATGCCTTTACTCAATGGGCACCAATGATCAGTTTAGAATGATCACCTAACCTGGCCGATCAACTCAACATGTCCACACCAAATCGTCCATAACTTTTGATTTAGCGCTCAGAATGACACGAATCCAGTGCCCACGTTAAGCTAGCTCAATTTTCTATATTTTGACAAATTTTGAGATAGAAATAGATACGACAAAGCATCCATGTAATCCAATCTATTCGAAACAGATGATACCATGCATTATGCTTCATTTATAAGCCTTTACTCAATGAACATGAATGATCAGTTGAGAATGATCACTTTAACTGGCCGATCAAATTGACATGTCCGCACTAAATCGTCCCTAACTTGTGATTTAGAGCTCACAATGATATGAATCCCATGCCCACGTTAAGCTTTCTCAATTTTCTAAATGATGACAAAATTTGAGACAGAAATAGATACAAAAAGCGTTCAAGAAATCTAATCTAGCCAAAACGGCGTGATGCTATGCATTATGCTTCATTTATTAGCCTTTACTCAATGAGCACCAATAATCTGTTAAGAATGATCCCTTTAATTGGTCGACAAACTCGACATTTCTGCACTAAATCATCCATAACTTATGTTTAGAGCTCAGAATGACACGAATCTGAGGCTCACGTTAATCTAGCTCAATTTTTTATATTGTGACAAAATTTGTGATAGAAATAGATAAAAAAGGGTCCAAGTAGTCAAATCTATTCAAAACTGCATGAAGTCATGCATTATGCTTCATTTATAAGCCTTTAGTCAATGAGCACCAATGATCAGTTTAGAATGATCACTTTCACTGGCGATCAACTTGACATGTCCGCACTAAATTGTCAGTAACTTTTGATTTAGAGATTAGAATGACACGAATCCAATGCCCACATTAAGATAGCTCAATTTCTATATTGTGAAAAAATTTGAGATAGAATTAGAAACAAGAAATCGTCCATGTAAACCAATCTATCCCGACCTGAGTGATGCCATGCATTATGCTTCATTTATATGCCTTTAGTCAATGAGCACCAATGATCAGTTTATAATGATCACTTTAACTGGCCGATCAACTTGACATATCCGCACTAAATCGTCCGTCACTTTTGATTTAGAGCTCATAATGACATGAATCCAATGCCCACGTGAAGCTACCTCAATTCTTTTATATTGAGATAAATTTTAAGACTAAGACTGCTTAAACAAGTCCTCCAAGTAATCAAATCTTTCCAAAATATGTGATGTCATGCGTTATGCTTCATTTATAAGCCTTTAATAAATGACCATAAATGATCAGTTTAGAATAATCAATTTAACTTGTCGATCAACTTGACATGTCTGCACTAAATTGTCCATAACTTTTGATTTAGAGCTTATAATAACACGAATCCAATCCCCACGTTAAGCAAGATATGTTTTCTATATTGTGAATAAATTTGAGACAAAAATAGATATGACATAGCGTGCAAGTAATCCAATCTATCCCGAACTGCGTGATATCATGCATTATGCTTCATTTATAAGTGTTTACTTAATGAGCACCAATGATCAGTTTCGAATGATCACATCAACTAGGCGATCAACTTGACATGTCCGCACTAAATCGTCCGTAACATTTGATTTAGAGCTCAGAATATCACGAATCCAATGCCCACGTTAACCTAGCTCAATTTTCTATATTGTGACAAAGTTTAAAACCGAAATAGATGCGACAAAGGGTCCAAGCAATCCAATCGATCCCGAACTGCGTGATGTTATGCATTATGCTTCATTTATAAGCCTTAGCACCAATAATCAGTTTAGAATGATCACTTTAACTAGCTGATCATCTTGACATGTCCACATTAAATCGTCTGTAACTTATGATTTAGAGCTCAAACTGATGCGAATCCAATGCCCACGTTAAGCTAGCTCAATTTTCTATATTGTGACAAAAATTTGAGACAGAAATGATGCCATGCATTATGCTTCATTTATAAGCCTTTACTCAATGAGCACCAATGATCTATTCAGAATGATCACTTTAACTAAACGATCAACTTGAAATGTACGCACTAAATCGTGAGTAACTTTTGATTTAGAGCTCAAAATAATACTAATCCAATGCGCATGTTAAGGTAACTCAATTTTCTATATTGTGACGAAATTGAGACAAAATAGATACGAAAAACGGTTGCAGTAATCCAATCTTGCCAAAACTGTGTGATCCCATGTATTATCCTTCATTTATAAGTCTTTACTCAATGAGAACTAGGTGATCAACTTGAAATGTCTGCATTAAATCGTCCATAACAATTGATTTAGACCTCAGAATTACACGAATCCAATGCCCACGTTAAGTTAGCTCGATTTTCTATATTATGACAAAACTTGAGACAGAAATAGATATGAAAAAGTGTTCAATTAAACCAATCTAGCCAAAACTCCGTGATGCCTTGCATTATGATTCGTTTATAAGTCTTTACTCAATGAGCACCAATGATCAGTTTAGAATGATCACTTTAACTGGCCGATCAACTTGACATATCCACGCTAAATCGTCCGTAAATTTTGATTTAGAGCTCAGAATAACACGAATCCAGTTCCCACGTTAAGATAGCTAAATTTTCAATATTGTGACAAAATTTGACACAGAAACAGATACGAAAATGCACTCAAGTAATCCAATCTAGCGAAAACTGCGTGATGCCATGCATAATGCTTCATTTATAAGCCTTTACTCAATGAGCACAAATGATTATTTTAGAATGATCACTTTAACTGACCGATCAACTTGACAAAATCTGCCCTAAATCGTACGTAACTTTTGATTTAGAGCTCATAATGACACGAACCACTGCCCACATTAGGCTAACTCAATATTTTATAGTGTGACCGAATTTCGACATAACTAGATATGACAAAGCGCCCAAGTTATCCAATCTAACCTAAACTAGCTGATGCCATGCTTTATGCTTCATTTATAAGGGTTTACTTAAAGAGCACCAATCATCATTTTAACAAGGCAATCAACTTGACATGTACGCACTAAATCGTCCGTAACTCTTGATTTAGAGCTCATAATAACAGGAATCCAATGCCCATGTCAAGCTAGCTCAATTTTCGATATTGTGACAAAATTTGAGACATAAATAGATACGAAAACCGTTCAAGTAATCCAATATAGCTAAAACTTCGTGATGCCATGCATTATGTTTCATTTATAAGCGTTTACTTTATCAGCACCAGTGATCAGTTAAGAATGATCATTTTAACATGCCGATCAACTTGACATGTGCGCACTAAATTGTTCGTAACTTATGATTTAGAGCTCAGACTGACACGAATCCAATGCCCGTGTTAAGCTAGCTCAATTTTCTATATTGCGAAAAAATTTGAGACATAAATAGATACGAGAAAGCGTCTAAGTAATCCAATATATACCAAACTGCGTGATGTGATGCAATATGCTTTATTTATAAGCATTTCCTCAATAATCACCAATGATCAGATTAGAATTATCAGTTTAACTGGAGGATAACCTTGACATATCCGCACTAAATTGTCCGTAACTTTTGATTTAGAGCTTAAGATGAAATGAATCAAATGCCCACATTAAGCTAGCTCAATTTTCTATATTGTGACAAAATTGGAGACATAAATAGATACGAAACCAGTTCAAGTAATCCAATCTAGCCAAAATTGTGTGATGCCATACATTATGCTTCATTTATAAGCCTTTACTCAATGAGCAAACTGGTGATCAACTTGAGCACTAAATCGTTTTTGATTTAGAGCTCAATTACCACGAATCCAATGCCCACTGTTAAGTTAGCTCAATTTTCTATATTGTGACAAAATTTGAGAGAAAATAGATATGAAAAAATGTTCAATTAATCCAATCAGCCAAAACTGTGATGCCATGCATTATGCTTCATTTATAAGCCTTTACTCAATGAGCACCAATGATTATTTAGAATGATCACTTTAACTGGCGATCAACTTGACATATCCACACTAAATCGTCCGTAATTTTTGATTTAGAGCTCATGATACGAATCCAATGCCGTTCAGCTAACTAAATTTTCTATATTGTGACAAATTTTGAGAGATAAATAGATATGAAAAACCGTTCAAATAATCCAATCTAGCCAAAACTGCGTGATGCCATGGGTTATGCTTCATTTATAAGTGTTTACTTTATCAGCACCAATGATCAGTTAAAAATGATCATTTTAACATGCCGACCAACCTGAAATGTTTGCACTAAATCGTCCCTAACTTATGATTTAGAGCTCAGGCTGAAACGAATCCAATGCCCACATTAAGCTAGCTCAATTTTCTATATCATGACAAAATTTGAGACATAAATAGATAAGACAAATCGTCCAAGTAATCCAATCTATTCCGAACATCGTGATGCCATGGATTATGTTTCATTTATAAGCCTTTACTCAATGAGCACCAATAATGAGTTAAGAATGATCATTTTAACTGGCTGATCAACTTGACATGTGTGCACTAAATCATCTGTAACTTATGATTTAGAGCTTAGAATGACACGAATCCAATGCCCACGTTAAGCTTGCTCAATTTTCTATATTATGATAAAATTTAAAACAGAAATAGATACAGCAGAGAAGTCAAGTATTCCAATCTATCCACAACTGGGTCATACCATGCATTATGCTTCATTTATAAGCATTTACTCTATGGGCACCCATGATCAGTTAATAATGATCATTTTAACTGGCCTATCACCTTGATATGTCCGCACTAAATCATCCCTAACTTTTGATTCAGAGCTCATAATGATACCAATACAATGTCCATGTTAAGCTGGCTCAATTTTTTATATTTTGAAAAATTTTAAAGCTAAAATTGGTTAAACAAGTCCTTCAAGTAATCAAATCTATCCCGAACTGCGTGATATCATGAATTATGCTTCGTTTATTAGCCTTTACTCCATGAGCCCGAGTGATCAGTAAAGAATGATCATTTTAACTTGCTAATCAACTTCACGTGTCCGCATTAAATCGTCCATAACTTTTGATTTAGAGCTCAGAATAACGCGAATCGAATGCCCATATTAAGCTAGATCAATTTTCTATATTTTGACAAAACTATAGACTGAAATAGAGACGACAAAGCATCCAAGTAATCCAATATATCCAAAACTGTGTGATTTCATGCATTATGCTTCATTTATAAGCCTTTACTCAATGAGCACCAATGATCAGTTTAGAATGATCACTTTAACAGGCCGATCAACTTGACATGTACGTACTAATTTATCTGTAACTTATGGTTTAGAGCTCAAAATGACACGAATCCAATGGTTCGACAAGTCCTCCAAGTAATCAAATCTATCTAAAATTACGTTATGTCATGCATTATGCTTCATTTATAAGCGTTTACTCCATGAGCACCAATGATCAGTTTAGAAATAGATACGAAATAGATACGAAAAAGCATTCAAGTAATCCAATATAACAAAAACTGGGTGATGCCATGAATTATGCTTCATTTAGAAGCTTTTACTCAATGAGAACCAACGATCAATTTAGAATGATAACTTTAATTAGCCGATCAACTTGACATGTCTGCACTAAATCGTCTGTAACTTTTGATTTAGGGCTTAGAATGACATGAATATGATGCCCACGTTAACCTGGCACAATTTTTTATATCGTGACAAAATTTGAGACAGAAATCGATACAACAAAGCGTCCAAATAATCCAATCGATTCCGAACTTTGTGATGCTCTACATTATGCTTCATTTATAAGCGTTTACGGAATAAGCACCAATAATAAGATAAGAATGATCATTTTAACATGACGATCAACTTGACATATCCGCACTAAATCATCCGTAACTTATGATTTAGAGCTCAGATTGACAAGAATCCAATTCCCACGTTAAACTAGCTCAATTTTCTATATTGTGACAAAATTTGAGATATAAATTGATACGAAAAAGCGTCCAAGTAATCCAATCTTTCCCAAACTGTGTGATTCCATGCATTATGATTCATTTATAAGCCTTTACTCAGTGAGCACCAATAATAAGTTAAATATGATCATTTTAACTGTCTGATCAACTTGACAAGTACACAAGAAATCGTCCGTAACTTATGATTTAGAGCTTAGAATGATACGAATCCAATGCCCATGTTAAGCTTGCTCAAATTTCTATATTGTGATAAAATTTGAGACAGAAATAGATACAAAAAAGCATCCAAGTATTGCAATTTATCCTGAACTGGGTGATGCCATGCATTATGCTTCATTTATAGGCCTTTACTTTATGGGAACCAATGATCAGTTAAGGATGATAATTTTAACTGGCCGACCAACTTGACATGTCCGCACTAAATTGTCCATAATTTTTTATTTAGAGCTTTGAATGATACGAATCCAAGGTCCACGTTAAACTGGCTCAATTTTCTATATTGTGACAAAATTTGAGACCCAAATAGATACAACAAAGCATCTAAGCAATCAAATCTATCCCGAACTGCGTGATGGCATGCATTATGCTTCATTTATAAATCAATGCCCACATGTTAGCTCAATTTTCTATATTTTGAAAATATAGACGAAAAATTGATATGACAAAGTGTTCAAGTAATCCAATATATCCAAAATTATGTGATGCCATGCATTATGCTTCATTTATAAGCCTTTACTCTATGAGAAATGATCAGTTTAGAAATAGATACAAAATCGATGCATCCAATATATAAGCGTGATGCATAATTATGCTTCATTTAGAAGCTTTACTAATGAGATCAATTTAGAATGATCACTTTAATCCGATCAACTTGACATGTCTGCACTAAATCGTCTAACTTTTGATTTAGAGCTAGAATGACATGAATCCAATGCCCACGTTAAGCTCAAATTTTTATATTGTGACAAAATTTGAGACAAAATTAGATACAACAAAGCGTCCCAATAATCCAATCGATTCAACTTTGTGATGCCATGCATTATGCTTCATTTATAAGCTTTTAATCAATGAGCACCAATTATCAGTTAAAATGATCATTTTAATTTAAATTTCGATCAACTTGATATATCCATACTAAATTGTAACTTTTGATTTAGAGCTCAGAATGACACTAATCCAATGCCAATGTTAAACTAACTCAATTTACTATATTCTGAAAAAATTGAAAACAAAAATAGGTACGAAAAAGCGTCCGAGTAATCCAATCTATCCCGAACTGCATGATGGCATTCATTATGCTACATTTATAAGCCTTTAATTAATGAGCTAGAATGATCAGTTTAGAATAATCATATTAACTGGCCTATCAACTTGACATGTCCGCACTAAATCGTATGTAACTTTTGATTTAGACCTTGGAGTGACACGAATCCAATGCCCATGTTAAGCTAGCTCAATTTTCTATATTTTGATAAAATTTGAGATAGAAGTACAGATGACAGAGCGTCCAAGTAATTCAATCTATCCGGAACTTCGTAATGCCATGCTTTATGCTTTCATTTATAAGCATTTACTTTATCAGCACCAATGATCAGTTTAGAATGATCACTTTAACTGGCTTTGCAACTTTACATGTCCTCACTAATTCGTCCGTAACTTATGATTTAGAGCTAAGAATGACACGAATCCAATGCCCACGTCAAGCTACCTCAATTTTCTATATTTTGACAAAATTATAGACAGAAATAGAGACGACAAAGAGTCTAAATAATCCAATCTATTCCAATGTGCGTGATGCCATGCATTATGCTTCACTTATAAGCTTTTAATCAATAAGCACCAATAATCAGTTACGAAAGATCATTTTAATTAGCCAATCAAGTTGACATGTCTGCACTAAATCATCCTTATCGAATGATTTATAGCTCAGACTGACACGAATCCAATGCCCACATTAAACTAGCTTAATTTTCTATATTGTGACAAAATTTTAGACATAAATAAATACGACAAAGCGTCCAAGTAATCCAGTCTATCCCGTACTGCGTGATGCCATGCATTATGCTTCATTTGTAAGCCTTTACTCTATGGGCACCAATGATCCATTATGATTGATCATTTAGAGCTCACAATGACACGAATCCGATGCCCACGTTAGGTTGGCTCAATTTTCTATATTGTGACAAAATTTGAGATAGAAATAGATACGAAAAAGCGTCCAAGTAATCCAATCTAACCAAAACTGCGTGATACCATGATTATGCTTAACTTATAAGCCCTTACTCAATGAGCAGTAATGATCAGTTTAGAATAGTCATATTAACTGGTCTATCAACATGACATGTCCACACTAAATTGTATGTAACTTCTGATTTAGACCTCGGAATGACATGAATCCAATGCCCATGTTAAGCTAGCTCAATTTTCTATAATTTGAAAAAATTTGAGATAGAAATAGAGACGACAAAGCATCCAAATAATCCAATCTATCCCAAATTTCGTGATACCAAGCTTTATTATTCTTTTATAAGTGTTTACTTAATCTGCACCAATGATCAGTTTAGAATGATCATTGTAACTAGCCGATCAACTTGACATATCCACACTAAATCGTCCATAACTTTTTATTTAGAGATAAGAATGACATGAATCCAATGCCCACACTAAGCTAGCTTTATTTTCTATATTTTGACAAAATTTTAGAGAGAAATCGACACAAAAACGTCCAACTAATCCAAACAATCCAAAATTGCATGATGCGATGCATTATGCTTCATTTATTAGCATTTACTCTATGGGAACCCATGATCAGTTAGGAATGATCATTTTAACTGGCGGATCAACTTGATATGTCCGCACTAAATCATCCCTAACTTTTAATTCAGAGCTCATAATCATACGAATCCAATGCCTACGTTAAGCTGGCTCAATTTTCTATATCGTGACATAATTTATGGAAGAAATAGATATGAAAAGCGTCCAAGTCATCTAATCTAGCAAAAATTGTGTGATGCCATGCATTATGCTTCATTTATAAGCCTTTACTCAATGAGCATTAATGATCCATTTAGAATATTCATTTTAACTGGCTGATCAACTTGACATGTTTGCTCTATCGTATGTTACTTCTGATTTAGAACTCGGAATGACAAGAATTCAATGCCCACATTAAACTAGCTCAATTTTTATATTGTGAAAAAATTGAGACATAAATAGATACGACAAACTGTTCAAGTAATCCAATCTATCCCGAATTGCGTGATGCCATGCATTATGTTTCATGTATAAGCCATTACTCAATGAACACCAATGATCAGTACAGAATAATCATTTTAACCACCCGATCAACTTGACATGTCTGCACCAAATCGTCCGTTACTTTTAATTTAGAGCTCAGAATGACATGAACCAATGCCCATGATAAGCTTACTCAATTTTCTATATTGTGACAAAATTTAAGACAAAAATAGATACGAAAAAGCGTTTAAGTAGTCCAATCTATCCCGAACTGCGTGATGGCATTCATTATTCTACATTTATAAGCCTTTACTTAATGAGCATCAATGATCAGTTTAGAATGATCTATTTAACTGGGAGATCAACTTGACAGGTCTGCACAAAAATGTCCATAACTTTTGATTTATAGCTCAAAATGATACGAATCCAATTCCCACGTTAAGTTTAACAATTTTCTATATTGTGACAAAATTTGAAACAAAAAAAAATAAGAAAAACCGTCCAAGTAATTCAATCTACCCGAAACTATGTGATGCCATGCATTATGATTCATTTATAAGCCTTTACTCAATGACCACCAATGATCACTTTAGAATAATCATATTAACTCGCCTATCAACTTGACATGTCCGCACTAAATGGTATGTAACTTTTGATTTAGACCTTGGAGTGACACGAATCCAATGCCCATGTTAAGCTAGCTCAATTTTCTATATATTGATAAAATTTGAGAAAGAAGTAGAGACGAGAGAGCGTCCAAGTAATTCAATCTATCCGGAACTTCGTAATGCCATGCTTTATGCTTCATTTATAAGCATTTACTTTATCAGCACCAATGATCAGTTTAGAATGATCACTTTAACTGGCCTTGCAACTTTACATGTCCTCCCTAATTCGTCCGTAACTTATGATTTAGAGCTAAGAATGACACGAATCCAATGCCCACGTCAAGCTACCTCAATTTTCTATATTTTGACAAAATTATAGACAGAAATAGAGACGACAAAGAGTCTAAATAATCCAATCTATTCCAATGTGCGTGATGCCATGCATTATGCTTCACTTATAAGCTTTTAATCAATGAGCACCAATAATCAGTTACGAAAGATCATTTTAATTGGCCAATCAAGTTGACATGTCTGCACTAAATCATCCTTAACGTATGATTTATAGCTCAGACTTACACGAATCCAATGCCCACATTAAACTAGCTTAATTTTCTATATTGTGACATAATTTTAGACAGAAATAAATACGACGAAGCGTCCAAGTAATCAAGTCTATTCCGTACTGCATGATGCCATGCATTATGCTTCATTTGTAAGCCTTTACTCTATGGGCACCAATGATCCATTAAGATTGATCATTTAGAGCTCACAATGACACGAATCCAATGCCCACGTTAGGTTGGCTCAATTTTCTATATTGTGACAAAATTTGAGATAGAAATAGATACGAAAAAGCGTCCAAGTAATCCAATCTAACCAAAACTGCGTGATACTATGATTATGCTTAACTTATTAGCCCTTACTCAATGAGCAGTACTGATCAGTTTAGAATAGTCATATTAACTGGCCTATTAACATGACATGTCCACACTAAATTGTATGTAACTTTTGATTTAGACCTCGGAATGACATGAATCCAATGCCCATGTTAAGCTAGCTCAATTTTCTATAATTTGAAAAAATTTGAGATAGAAATAGAGACGACAAAGCATCCAAATAATCCAATCTATCCCAAATTTCGTGATACCATGCTTTATTATTCTTTTATAAGTGTTTACTTAATCTGCACCAATGATCAGTTTAGAATGATCATTGTAACTAGCCGATCAACTTGACATATCCGAACTAAATCGTCCATAACATTTTATTTAGAGATAAGAATGACATGAATCCAATGCCCACGCTAAGCTAGCTTTATTTTCTATATTTTGACATAATTTGAGATAGAAATCGACACAAAAACGTCCAACTAATCCAAACAATCCAAAATGGCATGATGCCATGCATTATGCTTCATTTATTAGCATTTACTGTATGGGCACCCATGATAAGTTAGGAATGATCATTTTAACTGGCGGATCAACTTGATATGTCCGCACTAAATCATCCCTAACTTTTGATTCGGAGCTCATAATCATACGAATCTGATGCCTACGTTAAGCTTGCTTAATTTTCTATATCGTGACATAATTTAGGAAAGAAATAGATATGAAAAGCGTCCAAGTCATCCAATCTAGCCAAAATTGTGTGATGCCATGCATTATGCTTCATTTATAAGCCTTTACTCAATGAGCACAAATGATCCATTTAGAATATTCATTTTAACTGGCTGATCAACTTGACATGTTTGCTCTATCGTATGTTACTTCTGATTTAGAACTCGGAATGACAAGAATTCAATGCCCACATTAAACTAGCTCAATTTTTATATTGTGAAAAATTGAGACATAAATAGATACGAAAAACTGTTCAAGTAATCCAATCTATCCCGAATTGCGTGATGCCATGCATTATGTTTCATGTATAAGCCTTTACTCAATGAACACCAATGATCAGTACAGAATAATCATTTTAACCACCCGATCAACTTGACGTGTCTGCACCAAATCGTCCGTTACTTTTAATTTAGAGCTCAGAATGACATGAACCAATGCCCATGATAAGCTAACTCAATTTTCTATATTGTGACAAAATTTAAGTCAAAAATAGATATGAAAAAGCGTTTAAGTAGTCCAATCTATCCCGAACTGCGTGATGGCATTCATTATTCTACATTTATAAGCCTTTACTTAATGAGCATCAATGATCAGTTTAGAATGATCTATTTAACTGGGAGATCAACTTGACAGGTCTGCACAAAAATGTCCATAACTTTTGATTTATAGCTCAAAATGATACGAATCCAATTCCCACGTTAAGTTTCACAATTTTCTATATTGTAACAAAATTTGAAACAAAAACAAATAAGAAAAACCGCCCAAGTAATTCAATCTACCCGAAACTATGTGATGCCATGCATTATGATTCATTTATAAGCCTTTACTCAATGACCACCAATGATCACTTTAGAATAATCATATTAACTGGCCTATCAACTTGACATGTCCGCACTAAATCGTATGAAACTTTTGATTTAGACCTCGGAATGACATGAATCAAATGCCCATGTTAAGCTAGCTCAATTTTCTATATTGTGACAAAATTTAAGCTAGAAATAGAGATGAAAAAGTGTCAAAGTAATCCAATCTATCCCGAACTTTGTAATGCCATGCTTTATGCTTCATTTATAACGTTTACTTTATCAGCACCAATGGTCAGTTTAGAATGATCGCTTTAACTGGCCTAGAAACTTTACATGTCCGCACTAAATCGTCTGTAACTTATGATTTAGAGCTAAGAATGACACAAACCCAATGCCCATGTTAAGCTAGCTCAATTTTCTATATTTTGACAAAATTATTGACAGAAATAGAGATGAAAAAGTGTCCAAGTAATCCAATCTATTCCAAAGTGCGTGATGCCATGCATTATGCTTCATTTATAAGCTTTTAATCAATGAGTGCCAATTATCAGTTAAGAATTATCAGTTAAGAATTATCATTTTAACTGGCCAATCAACTTGACATTTCCGCACTAAATCATCCGTAACTTAAGATTTAGAGCTCAGACTGACACAAATCCAATGCCCACGTTAAGCTAGCTCAATTTTCTATATTGTGACAAAATTTGAGACAAAAAAGATACAAAAAGCATCTAAGAAATCCAATCTATCCCGAACTGCGTGACGGCATTCATTATGCTTCATTTCTATGCCTTTACTCTATGGGCACCAATGATCAGTTAAGAATGATCATTTTAACAGGCCGATCAACTTGACATGTCCGTACTAAATCGTCCGAAACTTTTGATTTAGAGCTCAGAATGACACGAATCCAATGCCCACGTTAAGCTGGCTCAATTTTCTATGCTGTGATAATATTTGAGACAGAAGTAGATACGAAAAAGTGTCCAAGTAATCCAATCTAGCCCAAACTGCGTGATGCCATGCAATATGCTTAATTTATAAGCCATTACTTAATGAGCACTAATGATCAGTTTAGAATATTCATATTAACTTACCTATCAACATGACATGTCCATACTAAATTGTATGTAACTTCTGATTTAGACCTCAGAATGACATGAATCAAATGCCCACGTTAATCTAGCTCAATTTTTATTTATTTTGACAATATTTGAGATAGAAATAGTGACGACAAAGCATCCAAGTAATCCAATATATCCCAAAATTCGTGATGCCATGCTTTATGCTTCATTTATAAGTCTTTACATAATGAGCACCAATGATCGGCCAGTTAATATTATTATTCTAAAATGATCAATGGTGCTCATTGAGTCAAGGATTATAAATGAAGCATAATGCATGGTATCACGCAGTTTGGGATAGCTTGGATTACTTGGACGCTTTGTCGTATCTGTTTTGTCTCAAATTTTGTCACAATATCGAAAATTGAACTAGCTTAACGTGGGCATTGGATTCGTGTCATTCTGACTCTAAATCAAAAGTTACGGATGATTTAGTGCGGACATGTCAAGTTCATTGGCCAGTTAGTATGATTATTCTAAACTGATCATTGGTGTTCATTGAGTCAAATCTTATAAATGAAGCATAATGCATGGCATCACGCAGTTTGGGGTAGATTGGATTACTTGGACACTTTGTCGTATCTAGTTTTGTCTCAAATTTTGTCACAATATAGAAAACTGAACTAGCTTAATGTGGGCATTGGATTCGTGTCATTCTGAACTATAAATCAAAAGTTATGGATGGATTAGTGCAAACATGTCAAGTTGATCGGCAAGTTAAAAGGATTATTCTAAACTTATCATTGGTGCTCATTGAGTAAAAGCTTATAAAGGAAGAATAATGCATGGCGTCACATAGTTTGGGATCTATTTACGTTTCAAAGTTTTTCACAATGTTAGTTTGGGATCTATTTATGTCTCAAAGTTTGTCACAATATAGAAAATTGAGCTAGCTGAACGTGGGCACTAGATTCGTGTGTTTGTGAGCACTAAATCAAAAGTTATGGACGATTTAGTGCGAACATGTCAAGTTGATCGGGCAATTAAAATGATCATTCTAAACTGATCATTGGTGCTCATTGAGTAAAAGCTTCTAAATAGAGAATAATGCATGGCATCACGCAATATGGGATGGATTGGATTACTTGGACGCTTTGTCTTATCTATTTCTGTCTCAAATTTATCAAAATATAGAAAATTTAGCTAGCTTAACATGGGCATTGGATTCATATCATTTTAAGCCCTAAATCAAAAGTTACTGATGATTTAGTGCGGACATGACAAGTTAATCGGCTAGTTAAAGTGATCATTCTAAACAGATCATTGGTGCACATTGAGTAAAGGCTTATAAATGAAGCATAATTCATGGCATCAAACAGTTTTAGATAGAATTGATTACTTGAACGCTTTTTCGTATCTACTTTTGTCTCAGATTTTGTTACAATATCAAAAATTGAGCTAGCTTAACGTGGGCATTAGATTCGTGTGTTTCTGAACTCTAAATCAAAAGTTACAAACGATTTAGTGCGAATATGTCAGGTTGATCGGGCAGTTAGAAGGTTCATTCTAAACTGATCATTGGTGCTCATTGAGTAAAAGCTTATAAATGAAGAATAATGCATGGCATCACGCAATTCGAGATGCATTGGATTAGTTCGACGCTTTGTCGTATCTATTTCTGTCTCAAACTTTGATATAGAAAATTGAGCTAGCTTAACAAGGGCATTGGATTCTTGTCATTCTGAGCTCTGAATAAACAGTTTTAGACGATTTAGTGCGGACGTCTCCAGTTGATCGGACACTTATAATGATCATTCTAAAATGATCATTGGTGCTGATTAAGTAAAGGCTTATAAATGAAGCATAAGGCATGGCATCACACAGTTTGGGATAGATTGGATTACTTGGTCACTTTTCTCATATCTAGTTATATCTCAAATTTTGTCACAATATAGAAAATTGAGCTAGCTTAAGGTGGAAATTCGATTCGTGTCATTCTTAGCTCTAAATCAAAAGTTACATACGATTTAGTGTGGAAGTGTCAAGTTGATCGGCCAGTTAAAGTGTTCATTCTAGACTGATCATTGGTGCTCATTAAGGAAAGGCTAATAAATGAATCATAATGCATGGCATGACGCAGTTTGGGATAGATTGGATTACTTGGACGCTCTGTCTTACCTAGTTCTATTTAAAATTTTGGCACAACTTAGAAAATTGAACTAGCTTAATATGGGTATTAGATTCATTTTAGTCCGAGCTATAAATCAAAAAGAGGATGATTTAATGTAGACATGTCAAGTTGATCGGTTAGTTAAAATGATCATTCTAAACTGATCATTGATGTTCATTGAATAAAAACTTATAAATGAACAATAATGCAAGGCATCACGTAGTTTGTGATTGATTGGATTACTTGGACGCTTTGTCATATCTATTTTTGTCTCAAATTTTGTTATAATATAAGAAATTAGTTAGCTTAACGTGGGCATTGGATTCTTGTATTTTTGAGCTCTAAATCAAAAGGTACAAACGATTTAGTGTGGACATGTCAAATTGATCGGCCAGTTAAAGTGATTATACTAAACTGATCATTGGTGCTCATTATGGAAAGGCTAATAAATGACGCATAATGCATGGCATCACGTAGTTTGGGATAGATTGGATTACTTGGATGCTTTGTCGTATCTAGTTCTTTCTCAAACTTTGTCAGAATATAGAAAATTGAACTAGCTTAATGTGGGTATTGGATTCATTTCATTCTGAGCTATAAATCAAAAGTTATGGACAAATTAGTGTAGACATTTCAGGTTGATCATCAAGTTAAAATGATCATTCTAAACTGATCATGGGTACTCATACGTAAAAGCTTATAAATTAAGAATAATGCATGGCGTCACGTTGTTTGGGATTGGTTTGATTAATTGGACACTTTGTTGTATCTATTTCTGTCTCAAAGTTTGTCACAATATAGAAAATTGAGTTAGCTTAACGTCGGCATTGGATTCGTGTCATTCTGAGCTCCAGATCAAATTACGGACGATTTATTGTGGACATGTCAAGTTAATCGGCTGGATAATATGATTATTCTAAACTGATCATTGGTGCTCATTGATTCAATGCTTATAAATCAAGCATAATGCATGGCATTACGCAGTTTGAGATAGATTGGATTACTTGGACGCCTTGTCGTCTCCATTTCGGTCTTAAATTTTGTCAAAATATAGAAAATTGAGCTAGTTTAACAAGGGCACTGGATTCGTGTCATTAGGAGCTCTAAAATAAAAGTTATAGACAATTTAGTGTGGATATGTCAAGTTGATCGACCAATTAAAATGATCATTCTAAAATGATCATTGGTGCTCATTAAGTAAATGCTTATAAGGGAAGCATAAGGCATGGCATTACGGAGTTTGGGATAGATTGGATTACTCGGATGCTTTTTCTTATCTTGTTCTATCTCAAATTATGTCACAATATAGAAAATAGAACTAGCTTAATGTGGGTATTGGATTCGTCCCATTCTGAGCTATAAATAAAAAGTTACTGACGATTTAGTGCATACATGTCAAGTTGATCAGCCAGTTAAAATGATCATTCGAAAGTGATCTTTGGTGATCATTGAGTAAAAGCTTATAAATGAAGAATGATGCATGGCAACACGCTTTTTGGGATGGATTGGATTACTTGGACGCTTTGTCGTATCTGTTTATGTCTCAAATTTTGTCATATTGTAGAAAATTGAGCTAGTTTGCATGGGCACATGATTCATGTCATTTTAATCTCTAAATCAAAAGTTATGGACGATTTAGTGTGTATATGTCAAGTTGATCGGCTAGTTAAATTGATGATTCTAAACTGATCATTGGTGGTCATTGAGTAAAAGCTTATAAATGAAGCATAATCCATGGCATCACACAATTTCAGGTAGATTGGATAACTTGGATGCTTTGTCGTATCTAATTCTATCTCAAATTTTGTTAACATATAGAAAATTGAATTAGCTTAACGTGGGCATTGAATTCGTGTGTTTCTGAGCTTTAAATCAAAAGTTACAGATAATTTGTGCGGACATGTCAAGTTGATCGGCCTGTTAAAGTGATCATTCTAAACTGATCGTTGGTTCTCATTAAGTAAAGCCCTATAAATGAAGCATAAAGCATGGCATCACGTAGTTTGGGATAGATTGGATTACTTGGATCCTTTGTCGTCTCTATTCTGTCTCAAAATTTGTCAAAATATAGAAAATTGAACATGCTTACCATGGGCATTGGATTCCTGTCATTCTGATCTCTAAATCAAATGTTCTAGACGATTATTGCAGACATGTCGATCATTCTAAAATGATTATTGGTGCTCATTAAGTAAAGGCTTAAAAAAGAAGCACAAGGCATCACATCATGCAGTTTGGGATAGATTGGATTACTTGAACACTTTTTCCTATCTAGTTCTATCTCAAATTTTGTCACGGTAAAGAAAATTGAACTTGCTTAATCTCGGCATTGGATCCGTGTCAGTTTTAGCTATAAATCAAAAGCTATGGACGATCTAGGGCAGACATATCAAGTTGATCAGCTTGATAAAATGATCATTCTAAACTGATCATTGGTGCCCATTGAGTAAAAGCTTATAAATGAAGAATAATGCATGGTGTCACGTAGTTTGGGATGGATTGGATTACTTGGATGCTTTGTTGTATCTATTTCTGTCTCAAAGTTTGTCACAATATAGAAAATTGAGGTAGCTTAACGTGGGCATTGGATTTGTGTCATTCTAATCTGTAAATCAAACGTTACATGCGATTTAGTGCGGACATGTCAAATTGATTGGCGAGTTAATATGATTATTCTAAACTAATCATTGGTTCTCATTGATTCAAGGCTTAAAAATGAAGCATAATGCATGGTATCAGGCAGTTTAGGATATATTTGGATTACATGGACGCTTGGTTGTCTCTATTTTTGTCTCAAATTTTTTTAAAATATAGAAAATTGAGCTAGCTTAACAAGGGCACTGGATTTGTTTCATTCGGAGCTCTGAAACAAAAGTTATAGATGATTTAGTGTGGATATGTCAAGTTGATCAGGCAGTTAAAATGATAATTCTAAAATGATCATTGGTGCTTATTAAGTAAAGGCTTATAAATGAAGCACAAGGCATGGCATCACGCAGTTTGGGATAGATTGGATAACTAGGACACATCATCGTATCTAGTTTTATCTCAAATTTTGTCACAATATAGAAAACTGCACTAACTTAGAGTGGACATTGGATTCATGTCATTCTGAGTTATAAATCAAATGTTACAGACGATTTAGTGCAGACATGTCAAGTTGATTGGCCAGTTAAAAGGATCATTATAAACTGATCATTGGTGCTCATTGAGTAAAAGCTTATAAATGAAGAATAATGCATGGTGTCACGTAGTTTGCGATGGATTGTATTAATTGGATGCTTTGTCATATCAATTTCTGTCTCAATGTTTGCCAGAATATAGAAAACTGAGCTAGCCTAACGTGGGCATTGGATTTGTGTCCTTTTGAGCTCTAAATCAAATGTTACGGACGATTTAGTGCGGACATGTCAAGTTGTTAGGCCAGTTAAAATGATCATTCTAAATTGATCATTGGTGCGCATTGAGTAAAGACCTATAAATGAAGCATAATTCATGGCATCACATAGTTTTGGATGGATTGGATTACTTCGACGCTTTGTCGTATCTATTTGTGTCTCAAATTTTGTTACACTATTGAAAATTTAGCTAGCTTAACGTGGGCATTGGATTCTTGTGTTTCTGAGCTCTAAATTAAAAATTACGAACGATTTAGTGTGGAAATGCAAGTTGATCGGCTAGTTAAAAAGATCATTCTCAAATGATTATTGGTGCCCATTAAGTATATGCTGATAAATGAAGCATAAAGCATGGCATAATGTAGTTTGGGATAGATTGGATTACTTGGACTGTTTGGCATCTGTATTTATGTATTAAACTTTCTCAAAATATAGAAAATTAAGCTAGCTTAACAAGGGCATTGGATTCGTGTCATTCTGAGCTCTAAATCAAAAGTTATAGACGATTTAGTGTGGACGTTTCCAGTTGATCGGCGACTTAAAATGATCATTTTAAAATGATCATTGGTGCTCATTAAGTGAGGGCGTATAAATGAAGCATAAGGCATGGCATCACGCAGTTTGAGATGGATTGGATTACTTTTAACGCTTTGTCGTATCTAGTTCTGTCTCAAATTTTGTCACAATATAGAAAATTAGCTATCTTAACGTGGACATAGGATTCGTGTCATTCTGAGCTCTAAATCAAAAGTTACGGACGATATAGTGCGGACATCTGAAGTTGATCAGCCAGTTAAAGTGATCATTCTAAACAGATCATTAGTGCTCATTAAGTAAAGGCTTATAAATTAAGCATAAAGCATGGCATCACACAACTTGGGATAGATTGGATTACTTGGACGCTTTGTCTTTTCAATTCCTATCTCAATTTTTTTCAACATAAAGAAAATTTAGCAAGCTTAACGTGTGCATTGGATTCGTGTCATTCTGAACTCTAAATCCAAAGTTAAACACGATTTAGTGCGGACATGTCAAGTTGATTGGCCAGTTAATATGATTATTCTAAACTGATCATTGGTGCTCATTGATTCAAGGCTTACAAATGAAGCATAATGCATGGCATCACGCTGTTTGGGATAGATTGGATTACTTGGATGCTTTGTCCTCGCTATATCTGTCTCAAATTTTGTCAAAATATAGAAAATTGAGCTAGCTTAACAAGGGCACTGGATTCATGTCATTCGGAGCTCTAAAACAAAAGTTATATACGATTTAGTGTGGTATGTAAAGTTGATCGGCCAAATAAAATGATCATTCTAAAATGAACATTGGTGCTTATTAAGTAAAGGCTTATAAATGAAGCATACGGCATGGTATCACGCAGTTTGGGATAGATTGGACTACTTGGATGCATTGTCGTATCTAGTGCTGTCTCAAATTTGTTCACAATATAAAAAATTGTAATAGCTTAGAGTGGACATTGGATTTGTGTAATTCGCAGCTATAAATCAAAAGTTACGGACGATTTAGTGCAGACATGTCAAGTTGATCGGCCAGTTAAAAGGATCATTATAAACTGATCATTGGTGCTCATTGAGTAAAAGCTTGTAAATGAAGAATAATGCACGGCGTCACGTAGTTTGCAATGGATTGGATTACTTGGACGCTTTGTCGTATCTTTTTGTCTCAAAGTTGGATTCATGAAATTATGAGCTCTAAATCAAAAGTTACTGACAATTTAGTGTGGACATGTCAAGTTGATCAGCCATTTAATGTGATCATTCTAAACTGGTCATTGGTGCTCATTAAGGAAAGTCTTATAAATGAAGCACAATGCATTGCGTCACGCAGTTTGGGGTAGATTGGATTACTTGGATGTGGGTATTGGTTTCATTTCATTCTGAGCTATAAGTCGTAAGTTATGGAAGATTTAGTGTAGACAGGTCAAGTTGATCAGCCAGTTAAAATGATCATTCTAAACTGATCATTGGTGCTCATTGAATAAAAGCTTATAAATGAACAATAATGCAAGGCATCACGCAGTTTGGGATGGACTGGATTACTTGAACGCTTTGTCATATCTATTTCTGTCTCAAATTTTGTTACGATATACAAAATTTAGCTAGCTTAACGTGGGCATTGGATTTTTGTGTTTTGGAGCACTAAATCAAAAGGAACATATGATTTAGTGTGGACATGTCAAGTTGATCGGCCAGTTAAAGTGATTATTCTAAACTGATCATTGGTGCCCGTTAAGGAAAGGATAATAAATGAAGCATAATGCATGCAAGGCTTCCACAACTTTGGGATTGATTGGATTACTTGAACGCTTTGTCGTATCTAGTTATGTCTTAAATTTTGTCACAATATAGAAAATTGAACTAGGTTAATGGGGGGTACTGGAGTCATTTCATTCTGGGCTACAAAAGTTATGGGTGATTTAGTTTAGACATGTCAAGTTGATCGGCCATTTAAAATGACCATTCCAAACTGATCATTGGTGCTCATTGCGTAAAAGGTCATAAATGAAGAATAATGCATGGCGTCACTTAGTTTGGGATGGATTGGATTAATTGGATATTTAATCGTATCTATTTCTGTCTCAAAATTTGTCACAATATAGAAAATTGAGCTAGCTTAACATGGATATGGATTCGTGTCATTCTGAATTCTAAATAAAAAGTTATAGACAATTTAGTGCATACATGAAAAGTTGATCGACCAGTTAATATGATTATTCTAAACTGATCATTGGTGATCATTAAGTAAAGGCTGATAAATGAAGCATAAGGCATCGCATCATGCAGTTTGGGATAGATTGGATTACTTGAACACTTTTTCCTTTTTAGTTCTATCTCAAATTTTGTCACAGTAAAGAAAACCGAACTTGCTTAATCTCGGCATTGGATTCGTGTCACTTTTAGCTATAAATCAAAAGTTATGGACGATTTAGAGCAAACATATCAAATTGATCGGCCTGATAAAATGATCATTCTAAACTGATCATTGATCCCATTGAGTAAAAGCTTATAAATGAAGAATAATGCATTACTTGGATGCTTTGTTGTATCTATTTCTGTCTCAAAATTTGTCACAATATAGAAAATTGAGCTAGCTTAACGTGGGCATTGGATTCATGTCATTCTGATCTGTAAATCAAAAGTTACAGGCGATTTAGTACGGATATGTCAAGTTGATTGGCCAGTTAATATGATTATTCTAAACTGATCATTGCTTCTCATTGATTGAATGCTTATAAATGAAGCATAATGCATGGTATCACGCAGTTTAGGATGTATTTGGATTACATGGAAGCTTTGTCGTCTATATTTCTGTCTCAAATTTTTCAAATATAGAAAATTGAGCTAGCTTAACTAGGGCGCTGGATTTGTGTCATTCGGAGCTCTAAAACAAAAGTTACAGATGATTTAGTGTGGATATGTCAAGTTGATCAGCAAGTTAAAATGATCATTCTAAAATAATCATTGGTTCTTATTAAGTAAAGGCTTATAAATGAAGCACAAGGCATGGCATCACGCAGTTTGGGATAGATTGGATTACTTGGATACATTGTCGTATCTAGTTTTGTCTCAGATTTTGTCACAATATAGAAAACTGCACTAACTTAGAGTGGACATTGGATTCATGTCATTCTGAGGTATAAATCGAATGTTACAGACGATTTAGTGTACACATGTCAAGTTGATTGGCCAGTTAAAAGGATCATTATAAACTGATCAATTGTTCTCATTGAGTAAAAGCTTATAAATGAAGATAATGCATGGCGTCACGTAGTTTGCGATGGATTGTATTAATTGGATGCATTGTCGTATCAATTTCTGTCTCAAAATTTGCCAGAATATAGAAAATTGAGCTAGCCTAACGTGGGCATTGTATTTGTGTCATTTTGAGCTCTAAATCAAATGTTACGGACGATTTAGTGCGGACATGTCAAGTTGTTAGGCCAGTTAAAATGATCATTCTAAATTGATCATTGGTGCGCATTGAGTAAAGACCTATAAATGAAGCATAATGCATGGCATCACATAGTTTTGGATAGATTGGATTACTTCGACGCTTTGTCGTATCTATTTGTGTCTCAAATTTTGTTACACTATTGAAAATTTAGCTAGCTTAACGTGGGCATTGGATTCTTGTGTTTCTGAGCTCTAAATTAAAAATTACGGACGATTTAGTGTGGAAATGCAAGTTGATCGGCTAGTTAAAAAGATCATTCTCAAATGATCATTGGTGCCCATTAAGTTTATGCTTATAAATGAAGCATAAAGCATGGCATCATGTAGTTTGGGATAGATTGGATTACTTGGACGGTTTGGCATCTGTATTTAGGTATTAATCTTTCTCTAAATATAGAAAATAAAGCTAGCTTAACAAGGGCATTGGATTCGTGTCATTCTGAGCTCTAAATCAAAAGTTATAGATGATTTAGTGCGGACGTTTCCAGTTGATCGGCGACTTAAAATGATCATTTTAAAACGATCATTGGTGCTCATTAAGTGAGGGCTTATAAATGAAGCATAAGGCATGGCATCACGCAGTTTGAGATAGATTGGATTACTTGGACGCTTTGTCGTATCTAGTTCTGTCTCAAATTTTGTCACAATATAGAAAATTAGCTATTTTAACATGGACATAGGATTCATGCCATTCTGAGCTCTAAATTAAAAGTTACGGGCGATTTAGTACGGACATGAAGTTGATCAGCCAGTTAAAGTGATTATTCTAAACAGAACATTAGTGCTCATTAAGTAAAGGCTTATAAATTAAGCATTAAGCATGGCATCACGCAACTTGGGATAGATTGGATTACTTGGACGCTTTGTCTTTTCAATTCCTATCTCAATTTTTTTCAACATAAAAAAATTTAGCAAGCTTAACGTGGGCATTGGATTCGTGTCATTCTGAACTCTAAATCCAAAGTTAAACACGATTTAGTGCGGATATGTCAAGTTGATTGGCCAGTTAATATGATTATTTTAAACTGATCATTGGTGCTCATTGATTCAAGGCTTACAAATGAAGCATAATGCATGGCATCATGCTGTTTGGGATAGATTGAATTACTTGGACGCTTTTTCCTCGCTATATCTGTCTCAAATTTTGTCAAAATGTAGAAAATTGAGCTAGCTTAACAAGGGCACTGGATTCATGTCATTCGGAGCTCTAGAACAAAAGTTATATACGATTTAGTGTGGTATGTCATGTTGATCGGCCAATTAAAATGATCATTCTAAAATGAACATTGGTGCTTATTAAGTAAAGGCTTATAAATGAAGCATAAGGCATGGTATCACGCAGTTTGGGATAGATTGGATTACTTGGACGCATTGTCATATCTAGTCCTGTCTCAAATTTGTTCACAATTTAAAAAATTGTAATAGCTTAGAGTGGACATTGGATTCGTGTAATTCGCAGCTATAAATCAAAAGTTACGGACGATTTAGTGCTGACATGTCAAGTTGATCGGCCAGTTAAAAGGATCATTATAAACTGATCATTGGTGCTCATTGAGTAAAAGCTTGTAAATGAAGAATAATGCACGGCGTCACGTAGTTTGCAATGGATTGGATTACTTGGACGCTTTGTCGTATCTTTTTGTCTCAAAGTTGGATTCATGAAATTATGAGCTCTAAATCAAAAGTTACTGACGATTTAGTGTGGACATGTCACGTTGATCAGCCATTTAAAGTGATCATTCTAAACTGGTCATTGGTGCTCATTAAGGAAAGTCTAATAAATGAAGCACAATGCATTGCGTCACGCAGTTTGGGGTAGATTGGATTACTTGGATGTGGGTATTGGTTTCATTTCATTATGAGCTATAAGTCATAAGTTATGGACAATTTAGTGTAGACAGGTCAAGTTGATCAGCCAGTTAAAATGATCATTCTAAACTGATCATTGGTGCTCATTGAATAAAAGCTTATAAATGAACAATAATGCAAGGCATCACGCAGTTTGGGATGGACTGGATTGTTTGAACGCTTTGTCGTATCTATTTCCGGCTCAAATTTTGTTACAATATACAAAATTTAGCTAGCTTAACGTGGGCATTGGATTTTTGTGTTTTGGAGCACTAAATCAAAAGGAACATACGATTTAGTGTGGACATGTCAAGTTGATCGGCCAGTTAAATTTTGTTACACTATTGAAAATTTAGCTAGCTTAACGTGGGCAATGGATTCTTGTGTTTCTGAGCTCTAAATTAAAAATTACGGATGATTTAGTGTGGAAATGCAAGTTGATCGGCTAGTTAAAAAGATCGGTCTCAAATGATCATTGGTGCCCATTAAGTATATGCTTATAAATGAAGCATAAAGCATGGCATCATGTAGTTTGGGATAGATTGGATTACTTGGACCGTTTGGCATCTGTATTTATGTATTAAACTTTCTCTAAATATAGAAAATTAAGCTAGCTTAACAAGGGCATTGGATTCATGTCATTCTGAGCTCTAAATCAAAAGTTATAGATGATTTAGTGCGGACGTTTCCAGTTGATCGGCAACTTAAAATGATCATTTTAAAACGATCATTGGTGCTCATTAAGTGAGGGCTTATAAATGAAGCATAAGGCATGGCATCACGCAGTTTGAGATAGATTGGATTACTTGGACGCTTTGTCGTATCTAGTTCTGTCTCAAATTTTGTCACAATATAGAAAATTAGCTATCTTAACATGGACATAGGATTCGTGTCATTCTGAGCTCTAAATTAAAAGTTACGGATGATTTAGTGCGGACATGTGAAGTTGATCGGCCAGTTAAAGAGATCATTCTAAACTGATCATTGGTGCTCATTGAGTAAAGACCTATAAATGAAACATAATGCATGGCATCACATAGTTTTGGATAGATTGGATTACTTCGACGCTTTGTCGTATCTATTTCTGTCTCAAATTTTGTTACACTATTGAAAATTTAGCTAGCTTAACATGGGCATTGGATTCTTTTGTTTCTGAACACTAAATTAAAAATTACGGACAATTTAGTATGGAAATGCAAGTTCATCGGCTAGTTAAAAAAATCATTCTCAAATTATCATTGGTGCCCATTAAGTAAATGCTTATAAATGAAGCATAAAGCATGGCATCATGCAGTTTGGGATAGATTGGATTACTTGGACGGTTTGGCGTCTCTATTTATGTATTAAACTTTGTCAAAATATAGAAAATTAAGCTAGCTTAACAAGGGCATTGGATTCGTGTAATTCTGAGCTCTAAATCAAAAGTTATAGACGATTTAGTGCGGACGTTTCCAGTTGATCGGCGACTTAAAATGATATTTTTAAAACCATCATTGGTGCTCATTAAGTGAGGGCTTATAAATGAAGCATAAGGCATGGCATCATGCAGTTTGGGATAGATTGGATTACTTGACGCTTTGTCGTATCTAGTTCTGTCTTAAATTTTGTCACAATATAAAAAATTAGCTATCTTAATGTGGACATAGGATTCGTGTCATTCTGAGCTCTAAATCAAAAGTTACAGATGATTTAGCGCGGACATGTGAAGTTGATCGACCAGTTAAAGAGATCATTCTAAACAGATCATTAGTGCTCATTAAGTAAAGGCTTATAAATTAAGCTTAAAGCATGGTATCACACAACTTGGGATAGATTGGATTACTTGGACGCTTTGTCTTTTCCATTTCTATCTCAATTTTTTTCAAAATAAAGAAAATTTAGCAAGCTTAACATGGGCATTGGATTCGTATCATTCTAAACTCTAAATCCAAAGTTAAACACGATTTAGTGTGGACATGTCAAGTTGATTGGCCAGTTAATATGATTATTCTAAACTGATCATTGGTGCTCATTGATTCAAGGCTTACAAATGAAGCATAATGCATGGCATCACGCTGTTTGGGATAGATTGGATTACTTGGACGCTTGGTCCTCGCTATTTCTGTCTCAATTTTTTTCAAAATATAGAAAATTGAGCTAGCTTAACAAGGCCACTGGAATCATGTCATTCGGAGCTCTAAAACAAAAGTTATATACGATTTAGTGTGGATATGTCAAGTTGATCGGCCTATTAAAATGATCATTCTAAAATGAAGACTGGTGCTTATTAAGTAAAGGCTTATAAATGAAGCATAAGGCATGGTATCACGCAGTTTGGGATAGATTGGATTACTTGGACGCTTTGTCGTATCTAGTTCTGTCTGGACATTGGATTAGTGTAATTCGGAGCAATAAATCAAAAGTTACGGATGATTTAGTGCAAACATGTCAAGTTGATCAACCAGTTAAAAGGATCATTATAAACTGATCATTGGTGCTCATTGAGTAAAAGCTTGTAAATGAAGAATAATGCACGGCGTCACGTAGTTTGCGATGGATTAGATTACTTGGACGTTTTGTCGTATCTTTTTTTGTCTCAAAGTTGGATTCTTGAAATTATGAGCTCTAAATCAAAACCTACTGACGATTTAGTGTGGACATGTCAAGTTGATCAGCTAGTTAAAGTGATCATTCTAAACTGATCATTGGTGCTCATTAAGGAAAGTCTAATAAATGAAGCATAATGCATTGCGTCACGCAGTTTGGGGTAGATTGGATTACTTTGATGATTTGTCGTATCTAGTACTATCTCAAATTTTGACACAATATAGAAAATTGAACTAGCTTAATGTGGGTATTGGTTTCATTTCATTTTGAGCTATAAGTCATAAGTTATGGACGCTTTACTGTAGACAGGTCAAGTTGATCGGCCAGTTAAAATGATCATTCTAAACTGATCATTGGTGCTCATTGAATAAAAGCTTATAAATGAACAATAATGCAAGGCATCACGCAGTTTGGGATGGACTGGATTACTTGAACGCTTTGTCGTATCTATTTCTGTCTCAAATTTTGTTACAATATAAAAAATTTAGCTAGCTTAACGTGGGCATTGGATTCGTGTTTTTTGGAGCACTAAATCAAAATGTACATATGATTTAGTGTGGACATGTCAAGTTGATCGGCCAGTTAAAGTGATCATTCTAAACTGATCATTGGTGCCCGTTAAGGAAAGGATAATAAATGAAGCATAATGCATGCATGGCATCACCTAGTTTGGGATTGATTGGATTACTTGAATGCTTTGTCGTATCTAGTTCTGTCATAAATTTTGTCACAATATAGAAAATTGAACTAGGTTAATGAGGGTATTGGATTCATTTCATTCTGATCTATAAATCCAAAGTGATAGTTGATTTAGTGTAGACATGTCAAGTTGATCGGCCATTTAAAATGATCGTTCCACACTGATCATTGGTGCTCATTGCGTAAAAGGTTATAAATGAAGAATAATGCATGGCGTCACTTAGTTTGGGATGGATTGGATTAATTGGATATTTAGCCGTATCTATTTCTGTCTCAAATTTGTCACAATATAGAAATTTGAGCTAGCTTAACGTGGACATGGATTCGTGTCATTCAGAACTCTAAATCAAAAGTTATAGACGATTTAGTGCATACATGCCAAGTTGATCGGCCAGTTAATATGATTATTCTAAACTGATCATTGGTGCTCATTGATTGAAGGCTTATAACTGAAGCATAATGCATGGCATCACGCTGTTTGGGATATATCGGATTACTTGGACGCTTTGTCCTCTCTATTTCTGTTTCAATTTTTGTCAAAATATAGGAAATTGAGCTAGCATAACAAGGGCGATGGATTCATGTCATTCGGAGCTCTAAAACAAAAGTTATATACGATTTAGTGTGGATATGTCAAGTTTATCGGCCAGTTAAAATGATCATTCTAAAATGAACATTGGTGCGTACTAAGTAAAGGCTTATAAATGAAGCATAAGGCATGGTATCACACAGTTTGGGATAGATAGGATTACTTAGATGGATTGTGATATATATTTCTATCTCAAATTTGTTCACAATATAGAATATTGCACTAGCTTAGAGTGGGGATATGATTCGTGTCATTCTGAGATATAAATCAAAAACTACGGACAATTATTGCAGGCATATCAAGTTGATCGGCCTGTTAAAAGGATCATTCTAAACTGATCATTGGTGCTCATTCAGTAAAAGCTTATAAATGAAGAATAATGCATGGCATCACGTACTTTGCGATGGATTGGATTACTTGGACGCCTTGTCAAATCTATTTTTGTCTCAAAGTTTGCCACAATATAGAAAAAGGAGCTAGTTTAACATGGGCATTGGATTCGTGTCAGTCTGAGATCTAAATCATAAGTTACAGATGATTTAGTGCGGATATGTCAAGTTGATAGGCCAATTAAAGTGATCATTCTAAGCTAATCATTGGTGCGCATTTAGTAAAGGCTTATAAATGAAGCATAATGTATGCCAACACAAAAATTTGGGATAGATTGTATTACTTGGACGCTTTGTCGTCTCTACTTCTGTCTCAAATTTTGGCAAAATATAGAAAATTTATCTAGATTTAACTTGGGCACTGGACTCGGTGTGTTATTCTGAGATCAAAATCAAAAGTTACGGACGATTTAGTATGGACTTGTCATGTTGATCGGCCAGTTAATATAATTATTCTAAACTGATCATTGGTGGTCATTCAGTAAAGAGTTTTAAATGAAGCATAATGCATGGCATCATGCATTTTGGGATAGTTTGGATTACTTGGAAGCTTCGTCGTCTCTATTTATGTCTTAAATTCTGTAACAATATAGAAAATTGAACTAGATTAACGTGGGGATTGGATTCGTGTGTTTCTGAGCTCTAAATCAAAAGTCACATACGATTTAGTGCGAACATGTCAAGTTGATCGCCCAGTTTAAATGATCATTCTAAACTGATCATTGGTGCTTATTAAGTAAAGGCTTATAAATGAAGCATAATGTAAGGCATCAAGCAGTTTGGATAGATTGGGTTACTTGGATGCCTTATCATCACTATTTATGTCTCAAATTTATTCAAAATATAGAAAATTGAGCTACATTATTAAGTAGGCATTTGATTCATGTCATTATGAGTTATAAATCAAAAGTTATGGACGATTTAGTGTAGACATGACAAGTTGATTGGGCAGTTAAGATGATCTTTTAAACTGATCATTGGTGGTCATTAAGTAAAAGCTTAATAAT
Organism: Pugionium cornutum; assembly: GCA_018901935.1. Classification (NCBI taxonomy): domain Eukaryota; kingdom Viridiplantae; phylum Streptophyta; class Magnoliopsida; order Brassicales; family Brassicaceae; genus Pugionium; species Pugionium cornutum. The sequence continues at coordinate 13,241,486 of CM032164.1, read as the reverse complement.
GAAAAATAATGCATGGCATCACATAGTTTGGGATGTATTGGATTACTTGAACGCTTTGTATCTATTTCTATCTCAAATTTTGTCGCAATATAGAAAATTGAGCTAGCATAACGTGGGCATTGAATTCTTGTAATTCTGAGCTCTAAATTAAAAGTTACAGAGGATTTAGTGCAGATAATTCAAGTTGATCAGCAAGTTAAATTGATCATTATAAACTAATCATTAGTGCTCATTAAGTAAAGCCTTATAAATGAAGCATAATGCATGGCATCAATGAGTTTGGATAGATTCGATTACTTGGAAGCTTGTCGTCTCTATTTCTGCTTCAAATTTGTCAAAATATAGAAAATTGAGCTAGCTTAACATGGGCATTGGATTCATGTCATTCTGAGCACTAAATCAAAGTTACAGACAATTTAGTGCGGACATGTCAAGTTGATCGGCTAGTTAATATGATTATTCTAATCTGATCACTGGTGCTTATTGAGTAATGGCTTATAAATGAAGAATAATGTATGGCATCAGGCAGTTTGGGATAGATTGGATTTATTGGATGCTTCGTCATCTCTAATTCTATGTCAAATTTTGTCAAAGTTTAGAAAATTTATCTAGCTTAACGAGGCACTAGACTTAGTGATTTTGAGCTCAAAATCAAAAGTTACAGACGATTTATTGCGGACAGGTCAAGTTGCTCGGCCAGTTAAAAGGATCATTCTAAACAGATCATTGGTGCCCATTGAGTAAAAGCTTATAAATGAAGAATAAAGCATGGTGTCACGTAGTGTGGGATGGATTGGATTACTTGAATGCTTTGTCGTATCTATTTCTGTCTCAAATTTTGTCATATTATAGGAATTGAGCTAGCTTAACGTGGGCATTGGATTTGTGTCATTCCGAGCTCTTAATCAAAAGTTACAGCGGATTTAGTGTAGACATGTCAAGTTGATTGGTAAATTAAAGTGATCATTCCAAACTGATCATTGGTGCTCATTAACTAAAGGCTAATAAATGAAGCATAAGGCATGGCATCACGCAGTTTGTGATAAATTGGATTACTTGGACGCTTTGTTGTATCTAATTCTGTCTCAAATTTTGTCAGAATATAGAAAATTGAACTAGTTTAATGTGGGTATTGGATTCGTGTCATTCTGAGCTATAAAGCAAAAGTTATAGACGATTTAGTGCAGACATGTCAAGTTGATTGGCCAGTTAAAATGATCATTCTAAACTGATCATTGGTGCTCATTAAATAAAGGCTTATAAATGAAGCATAAAGCAGGGCATCACACATTTTTGGATAGTTTGGATTACTTTGATGCTTTTTCATCTCTATTTCTATCTCAAATTTTCTCAAAATATAAAAAATTGAGCTAGCTTAATGTGAGCATTAGATTCGTGTCATTCTGAGCTCTAACTCAAAAGTTACAAACGATTTAGTGTGGATATGTCAAGTTGACCGGCTAGTTAATGTGATCATTCTAAACTGATCATTGGTGCCCATTGAGTAATAGCTTATAAATGAAGAATAATGCATGGCGTCACGTAGTTTGGGATGGATTGGGTTACTTGGACGCTTTGTCGTATCTATTCTATCTCAAATTTTGTCATATTATAGGAATTAAGATAGCTTAACATGGGCATTGGATTCGTGTCATTTTAAGCTATAAATTAAAATTTATGAACGATTTAGTGCGGACATGTCAAATTGATCGGCCAGTTAAAGTGATGATTCTAAACTGATCATTGTGCTCATTGAGTAAAGGCTTTTAAATGAAGCATAATCCTAGCCATCACACAATTTTAGATATATTGGATTACTTGGATGCTTTATCGTATCTATTTCTATCTAAAATTTTGTCACAATATAGAAAATTGAGGTAGCTTAACGTGGACACTGGATTTGTGTCATTCTGAGCTCTAAATCAAAAGTTACAGCATATTAAGGGTGGAAATGTCAAGTTGATCGGCTAATTAAAGTGATCATTCTAAACTGATCATTGGTGCTCATTAACTAATGGCTAAAAAATGAAGCATAAGGAATGGCATCACATAGTTTTGGATAGATTAGATTACTTTGACGCTTCGTCATATCTATTTCTGTCTCAAACTTTGTTAAAATATAGAAAATTGAGCTAGCTTAACAAGGGCATTGAATTCATGTCCTTCTGAGCTCTGAATAAAAAGTTTTAGACGATTTAGTGCAGACATTTCCAGTTGATCGGCCACTTATAATGATCATTCTAAAATGATCATTGGTGCTCTTTAAGTAAAGGCTTAGAAATGAAGCATAAGGCATGGCATCACACAGTTTGGGATAGAATGGAATACTTGGACATTTTGTCGTATCTAGTGTTGTCTCAAATTTTTTCACAATATAGAAAATTGAGCTAGCTTAAGGTGGATATTCGATTCGTGTCATTCTTAGCTCTAAATCAAACGTTACATAGGATTTAGTGTGCACGTGTCAAGTTGATCGGCCAGTTAAAGTGATCATTCTAGACTGATCATTGATGCTCATTAAGGAAAGGCTAATAAATGAATCATAATGCATGGCATGACGCAGTTCGGGATAGATTGGATTACTTGGACGCTCTGTCTTATCTAGTTCTGTCTAAAATTTTGTCACAACATAGAAAATTGAACTAGCTTAATGTGGGTATTGGATTCATTTCAGTCCGAGCTATAAATCAAAAGTAATGGACGATTTAGTGTAGACATGTCAAGTTGATCGGACAGTTAAAATGATCATTCTAAAGTGATAATTGCTGCTCATTGAATAAAAGCTTATAAATGAACAATAATGCAAGGCATCACCTACTCTGGGATGGATTGGATTACTTGGACGCTTTCTCGTATCTATTTCTGTCTCAAACTTTGAACAATATAAAAAATTTAGCTAGCTTAACGTGGGCATTGGATTCGTGTGTTTTTGAGCTCTAAATCAAAAGGTACGAATGATTTAGTGTGGACATGTCAAATTGATCGGCCAGTTAAAGTGATTATTCTAAACTGACCATTGGTGCTCATTATTGAAAGGCTAATAAATGACGCATAATGCATGGCATCACATAGTTTGGGATAGATTTGATTACTTGGATGCTTTGTCGTATCTAGTTCTTTCTCAAATTTTGTCACAATATAGAAAATTGAACTAGCTTAATGTGGGTATTGGATTCATTTCATTATGAGCTATAAATCAAAAGTTATGGACGGATTCGGGTAGATATGTCAAGTTGATCTTCCAGTTAAAATGATCATTCTAAACTGATCATTGGTTCTCATTGCGTAAAAGCTTATAAATGAAGAATAATGCATGGCGTCACGTAGTTTGGGATGGATGGGATTACTTGGACGCTTTGTCATATCTATTTCTGTCTCAAAGTTTGTCACAACATAGAAAACTGAGTTAGCTTAACGTCGGCATTGGATTCGTGTCATTGTGAGCTCCAAATCTAAAGTTACAAACGATTTATTGCGGACATGTCAATTTGATCGGCCGGATAATATGATTATTCTAAACTGATCATTGGTGCTCATTGATTCAATGCCCATAAATGAAGCATTATGCTTGGCATTACGCAGTTTTGGATAGATTGGATTACTTGGACGCTTTGTCGTCTCCAAATCGGTCTTAAATTTTGTCAAAATATAGAAAATTGATCTACCTTAACAGGGGCACTAGATTCGTGTCATTCGGAGCTCTAAAACAAAAGTTACAGACGATTTAGTGTGGATATGTCAAGGTTATCAGCCAATTAAAATGATCATTCTAAAATGACCATTGGTGCTCATTAAGTAAAGGCTTATAAGGGAAGCATAAGGCATGGCATTACGAAGTTTGGGATAGATTGGATTACTGGGACAATTTTTCTTATCTAGTTCTATCTAAAATTTTGTCACAATATAGAAAATTGAACTAGCTTAATGTGGGTATTGGATTCGTCCCATTCTCAGCTATAAATAAAAAGTTACGGACGATTTAGTGCATACATGTCAAGTTGATCGGCCAGGTAAAATGATCATTCGAAAGTGATCATTGGTGGTCATTGAGCAAAAGCTTATAAATGATGAATGATGCATGGCATCATGCTTTTTGGGATGGATTGGAATACTGGGACGCTTTGTTGTATCTGTTTATGTCTCAAATTTTGTCATATTATAGAAAATTGAGCTCGTTCGCGTGGGCGTTGGATTCTTGTCATTTTAAGCTCTAAATCAAAAGTTATGGAGGATTTAGGGCGGACATGTCAAGTTGATCGGCTAGTTAAAGTGCTGATTCTAAAATGATCGTTGGTGCTCATTGACTAAAATCTTGTAAATGAAGCATAATCCATGGCATCACACAATTTCAGGTAGATTGGATTACTTGGATGCTTTGTCCTATCTAATTCTAGCTCTAATTTTGTTACAATATAGAAAATTGAGTTAGCTTAACGTCGGCATTGAATTCGTGTGTTTCGGAGCTCTAAATCAAAAGTTACGGAGGATTTAGTGAGGACATGTCAAGTTGATCGGCCATTTGAAGTGATCATTCTAAACTGATCATTGGTTCTCTTTAAGTAAAGGCCTATAAATGAAGCATAAATCATGGCATCACGTAGTTTAGGATAGACTGAATTACTTGGACGCTTTGTCGTCTCTATTTCTATCTCAAATTTTGTCAAAATATAGAAAATTGAGCAAGCTTAACGTGGGCATTGGATTTGTATCATTCTGGTCTCTAAATCAAATTTTCTACACGGTTATTGCAAACATGTCAATCATTCTAAAATGGTTATTTGTGCCCATTAAGTAAAGGCTTATAAATGTAGCATAAGGCATCGTATCATGCAGTTCGGGATAGATTGGATTACTTGAACACCTTTTCATATCTAGTTCTATCTCAAATTTTGTCACAGTATAGAAAATTGAACTTGCTTAATCTCGGCATTGGATTCGTGTCATTTTTAGCTTTAAATCAAAAGTTATGGACGATTTAGAGCAGACATATCAAGTTGATCGGCCTGATAAAATGATCATTCTAAACTGATCATTGGTGCCCATTGAGTAAAAGCTTATAAATGAAGAATAATGCATGGCGTCACATAGTTTGGGATGGATTGGATTACTTGGATGCTTTGTTGTATCTATTTCTGTCCCAAAGTTTATCACAATATAGAAAATTAAGCTATTTTAACGTGGGCATTGGATTCGTGTCATTCTGATCTCTATATCAAAAGTTACAGACGATTTAGTGCGGTCATGTCAAGTTGATCGGCCAGTTAATATGATTATTCTAAACTGATCATTGGTGTTCATTGATTCAAAGCTTATAAATGAAGCATAATGCATGGCATCACGCACTTTGGGATATATTGGATTACTTGGACGCTTTGTCGTCTCTATTTCTGTCTCAAAGTTTTTTAAAATATTGAAAATTGAGCTAGCTTAACAAGGGCACTGGATTTGTGTCATTCGGAGCTCTAAAACAAAATTTATAGATGATTTAGTGTTGATATGTCAAGTTGATCAGCCAGTTAAAATGATCATTTTAAATTGATCATTGGTGCTTATTAAGTAAAGGCATATAAATGAAGCAAAAGGCATGGCATCACGCAGTTTGGGATAGATTGGATTACTTGGAGGCATTGTCGTATCTAGTTTTGTCTCAAATTTTGTCACAATGTAGAAAATTGAACTAACTTGAAGTGGACATTGGATTCTTGTCATTCTGAGCTAGAAATCAAATGTTACGGACGATTTAGTGCAGAACTGTCAAGTTGATTGGCCAGTTAAAAGGATCATTATAAACTGATCATTGGTGATCATTGAGTAAAAGCTTATAAATGAAGAATAATGCATGGCGTCAAGTAGTTTGCGATAGATTGGATTATTTGGACGCTTTGTCGAATCTATTTCTGTCTCAAAGTTTGTCAAAATATAGAAAATCGAGCTAGTTTTGGATATATTGGATTAATTGGATGCCTTGCCGTATCTATTTCTGTCTCAAATTCTGAGCTCTAAATCAAAAATTACGAACAATTTATGGCGGACATGTCAAGTTGATCGGCCAGTTAAAGTGATCATTATAAATTTATCATTGGTGCTTCTAAACTGATTTGGTGTTCATTGAGTAAAAGCTTCTAAATGAAAATTAGTGCATGGCATCATGCAGTTTGGGATGGATTGGATTACTTGGATGCTTTGTTATATCTATTTTTATCTCAAAATTTGTCACAATATAGAAATTGAGCTAACTTAACATGGGCAATTGATTCGTGTCATTCTGCGCTCTAAATCAAAAATTACGAACGATTTAGTGCGTTCATGTCAAGTTGATCGGCGAATTAAAGTCATCATTCTAAACTGATCACTCGTGCTCATTGAGTAAAGGTTTATTAATGAAGCATAATGCATGGCAACACACACTTTTCGATATAATTGACTATTTGGACGCTTTGTCTTATCTATTTCTGTCTCAAATTTTGTTACAATATAGAAAATTGAGCTAACTTAACGTGGGCACTCGGTTCGTGTGTTTCTAAGCTCTAAATCAAAAGTTATGGACGATTTAGTGCGTACATGTCAAGTTGATCGGCGAGTTAAACTGATCATTCTAAACTGATCATTGGTTCTCATTAAGTAAAGCCTTGAAAATGAAGCATAAATGATGAGGACATCAGGTCGTACATCCGATTGCCCGAGGCAGCAGGACCAGCTGGCGCGCCTGCCGGACCAGACAGTACCGCCGGACCCTCGACCTATAGGACCAGACCGGTCAACATCGCCGGCGGAGAGGCCCAAGCTCCCGGCACACTTGGTGGGGACGTGAATGACACCGCCGGTCCCTCTGATGACACCGCCGACTCCGGGATCAACTTGGCCGGTCCTGAAGCCATTCCGGCCAGTACCGCACACAACCCATCCGGTACAGGCCATCCAGCCGAGTACACACGCATTTCCACTTCTACACAAGAGGACTCGGACCAAATGAGCTACCAGCTCCAGGACATGCACTTAGAGGATGTCTCAACACCAGTAGTACCTCAAGGAGCAATAACAAGAAGCAGATCAAGGGTGCTCTTCCACAAATTCAGCCTATGGGTCAACAAGCTTCTAGAAGAAGATCGACTAAGGACAATGGGCCTAAAATACAAGGAAGAGTCCAGTAGCTTCTCAACAACACAAGGGACATCAGAGACTTGGGCTTTAGTGGCAAGAGAGGTCAAGGCCCAGAGACTTGTAACCCTACTCCAAGTCGAAGACTAGGAGCAAGGCGCGTGCATGCCACAAGGACGGCCACTTTCCATTTCTTGGCCATGAGGTAAGATAAGGTAAGTTTACATTCGAATATATTTGCCTCTTTCTGTTTTGCAGGGTAGGATCTAGTTGTTTACATTTTTGAGTCAAAGACATTTTAGGAATAGGTCCTTTTTCGATTATGCACTTTTGTATCTTTTCCTTTTGTGCACTTTTGTAAACTTTCCATTTTTCTTTATTTGTGTCGACCCTAGAAGGTCAAGCTGTCGAGCATATTAATAAGGCTCCTTCCAGCATTGTAGTTCGACAACCTTTTTGATTATTAATAAAGTAGAACTTTTTCCCTACAAGTTTTCTCTCTAAGAATCTTGTGCGCTTAGAACCTAGTTGAGACCAGCCCTCCTAGCTCTAAGTTTGTGATTTATCACGAGGTTCATCACCCCTCGTGTGGTTCACTTCACCCTTCCATCGAATACCAACCAGAAAACCCCTATCCAGAAGCCTAAGGTTGAGTTTCTCACCTAATCTTCTACAAACAGCCCACGCGCATACATCCTTGAATCAAGGCTTGTATCATTTTGGTATCAGAGCTTAAAGCTCCTAAACCAGGTTGTTTCTATCCTTTTTGCTTGTTTTGTTTTGTGTTCTTGCATTAGTTTCATTCGCATTCAAGAAAAAAATCAAAAAAATAACCTCAAACTTCAAACCGAGTGCATCTAGCCTCCTACGTGTATCACTAGGGTTTAGAATTCACTTGTTGCATTGCATACGAGTTTTCCTTTTGTTTTATTCTTATTTCCATTAGTTTTAAGTTAATTTAAAAAGAAAAGAAAAGAAAGAGAAAAGGAAAAGAAAAGAGAAAGGAAAGAGGAGATATTTCGAAATTGGACAGCTAAGCATAAGCATCTAGAAGGTTTCCTTTTTCTTGGTCGAATTTCCTTTCCTTAGGAATTTTGCCTTTTGCATTTTTTCAAATCCCCTATAAAACGAAAACTCTCCTAATAATTTAGGAGTAACCTAATTGTCTTCTTTCTTTGTAGCATACATGGGAGAAGAGAATAGAGACGCAGCTGAAGCCATGATGGCCATGTTCACCACACTCCAAACCCAACTCGCATCCATAGGCGAAAGGTTGGAGCGCCTGGAGAGACCAGTGAGATTCCAGGCCATAAGGCACGTGAGAGCTGAGCAAGACCGTCCTGAGGGTCCTGAGTACCTTAGGACACGGCACGAACAGGAGGAACCCCAGCCAGATGGAGATGAGGACACGCAACCCCATAACTATCACCATAGGCCGAGAGGACCTCCACGGCAACCAGAGGCAGAAGATGATGGCTTTGAGCCATATGGTCTTCACCAGAGACCAAGAATGCCTCCTAGACGTCATGAGGATGGAGATGAACACACCTATAACCGGGTAATTCATCCTGATGTTAAACTAACTCCTCCAACTTTTGCAGGAAAAGTAGACCCCGAGGCTTACCTAGATTGGGAGAAGCGAATGGATCATATCTTTGATCACTACAACCAACCAGGACCTAGGAGAGTCTCAATGGCAGTAGCACAACTCACGGACAATGCCCTCATCTGGTGGGATCGTGAGGTATCTGACAGAAGGAGGGAAAGAATGAGGCCCGTAGACTCATGGGTCGACATGAAAGACCTCATGCGACAAAGGTATGTTCCACCTTATTTTCATAGAGATTTGCAACGACGTTTTCGTACTCTTAAGCAGGGTACCAGATCAGTAGAGGAGTACTATGAAGAGTTCGAGAGGTTGAGGAACAGATTGGAGCTCAATGATGATGAAGAAGCATTGATGGCGCAATTCTTGGATGGACTCCAAGAAAGGATCAGCTGCAAGGTGGAAAGACAAATATACAACGACTTCAAGGACTTGTTCCACCTATCTGTGCAAGCTGAACAGCACATCAAACGTAAGGGCCAAGACATCCGCAGCAAGCCTAAGACACCTTGGGCACCAAGCAACATGCCTAAGACAGTGGACAAAGGCAAAAGCGTGGAGATCGAGTCAAGGTTCAAGAGCAAGCCTCCTGAACCCACCCGTGACCAGAGAGAGCCTGGTAAGTCTTCTAACCCTCAAAGATCACGTGACATAACTTGTTTCAAGTGTAGGGGACGTGGACACATCTCAAGGGAGTGCCCAAACAACCGAGTCATGCTGATTACGGAGGCAGGAGAGTATGAGTCCCAAGATGAAGAGGACTATGAGCCAGAAGGAGAATATGGTGACATTGAGTACCCTGATGTGGGGGAAGTGCTGGTCACTAGGCGTATCCTCAGTGCAATGGTGGATCCTTCAGAGACCATCCAAAGGGAGAACATCTTCCACAGCCGTTGCACCATCAAGGGAAAGGTATGTAACCTCATCATAGATGGTGGTTCTTGCACTAACGTTGCTAGTGCGTATATGGTTGATAAGCTAGGTCTAGAGAGGACACGGCATCCTCGACCATATAGACTGAGATGGCTGATGACAAAGTGGAGCTCAAGATTCATGAGCAAGTCACTGTGCCATTCAGTGTGGGCAAGTACCAAGACCAGGTCGTGTGCGACGTGGTGCCCATGCAAGCTGGCCATCTTCTGCTAGGAAGACCATGGCAGTTTGACAAAGAGACCAGGCATGATGGCAGGACCAATCTCTACACCTTCGTGCATGACAAGAGAAAGGTCAGCCTAGCTCCTCTCACACCTGCCCAAGTACATGAGCTACAACTACAAATGAGTAAGGAAAAGAAAATTGTCAAGTCTAATTTTCTTATTCAACCTAGTCATGTCCGGAGAGCTTTAGCCTCGAAGGATTTTATGTTACTAATGGTTTTCAAGGAAGTGTTGAGCATAGAACAGGGACAGGTAGAGCTACCTCATGAAGTAGCAACACTCCTCAACAAATTCCAGGATGTGTTTCCAGAGGAGATACCAGCAGGCTTGCCTCCTTTACGTGGCATAGAACACCAGATTGATCTAGTGCCCGGAGCAGCCCTGCCCAACCGGCCAGCCTACCGGATGAGTCCAGAGGAGTCCAAGGAGCTTGAGAAGCAAGTCAAGGAGCTCCTGGAGAAGGGATATGTTCGAGAGAGCCTCAGTCCATGTGCTGTACCAGTGCTACTAGTGCCCAAGAAGGATGGGACTTGGCGCATGTGTGTGGACTGCCGAGCAATCAACAACATCACAGTCAAGTATAGGCATCCAATACCACGACTGGATGACATGCTAGATGAGCTGAGTGGAGCCACGGTCTTCTCCAAGATAGACCTCAAAAGTGGATACCACCAGGTAAGGATGAAGGAAGGCGATGAATGGAAGACTGCCTTCAAGACAAAGCAAGGGCTCTACGAGTGGACAGTCATGCCATTTGGCTTGACTAATGCCCCAACCACCTTCATGCGCCTTATGAACCAAGTTCTTAGGGCGTACATCAGTAAGTTCGTTGTAGTTTATTTTGATGATATACTTGTTTACAGTAAGTGCCTACGGGAACACCTCACACATCTTGAGATGGTCCTTAAAACCCTTCGACAAGAAGAGCTTTATGCCAATCTCAAGAAGTGCACCTTTTGTACTGATAAGCTTGTCTTTTAGGTTTTGTTGTGAGTTCACAGGGCCTACAGGTTGATGAAGAGAAGATTCGAGCCATACAAGAATGGCCAACACCAGGGAACATCAGCCAAGTGAGGAGCTTCCACGGACTAGCCAGCTTCTATAGGAGATTCGTGCCCAACTTCAGCAGTATTGCCTCACCACTGACGGCAGTAGTGAAGAAGAACGTGGGATTCAGCTGGGGAGAAGCTCAGGAGAAGGCATTCAAGGCCTTGAAGGACAGCCTTACACACGCACCAGTGCTAGTCCTTCCCGACTTCAACAAAACATTTGAAGTGGAGTGTGATGCCTCTGGAATAGGCATAGGAGCAGTGCTGACCCAAGGAGGGAGACCAGTGGCATACTTCAGTGAGAAGCTAGGTGGTGCCTCACTGAACTACCCCACTTATGACAAGGAACTCTATGCCCTTGTCCGAGCCTTGGAGACTTGGCAGCATTACTTGCTGTCCAAGGAGTTTGTGATCCACACTGATCACGAGACTCTCAAACACCTCAGAGGGCAAACCAATCTCAAGAGGAGACATGCCAGGTGGATGGAGTTCATAGAGACCTTTCCGTACATCATCAAGTACAAGAAGGGCAAAGATAATGTGGTAGCGATGCACTATCAAGGAGGTTTGCCTTGATATCAACCATGGAGGCAAAGGTCCTAGGATTCGAGCACATCAAGGATCTATACAAGGATGATCCTGACCTTGCTGAGAGCTACAAGGAGTGTAGCACAGGGAGTCATGGCAAATTCTACATCCATGAGGGATTTTTGTTCCGAGAAAGAAGGCTGTGCATACCACAAGGGTCACTAAGGGAGCTTATCATCCGAGAAGCTCATGGAGGAGGACTCATGGGCCACTTTGGTGTCGACAAGACCCTAGCAGTGGTCAAGGAGCACTTCTACTGGCCACACATCAAAAGGACAGTAGAAGCACATTGTGCAAGGTGCATCACTTGCAAGAAGGCAAAGTCCCGAGTGCAACCTCACGGGTTGTATCTCCCACTGCCCATACCAACACATCCATGGGTGGACATCTCGATGGATTTTGTTCTAGGTCTGCCCAAGATCAACCACAAAGATGCAATCTTTGTAGTGGTGGACAGATTCTCCAAGATGGCACATTTCATCCCATGTGCCAATGTCAATGATGCCACGCAAACAGCTGAGCTGTTCTTCAGGGAGATAGTACGGCTTCATGGAGTGCCAAGGACCATCGTATCAGACAGAGACACCAAATTCCTCAGCCATTTCTGGAGGACCCTTTGGAGAAAGCTAGGCACGAAGCTACTCTTCTCAACCACTTGCCATCCTCAAACCGATGGCCAAACTGAAGTTGTCAACAGAACACTATCAACCCTTCTCAGAACTACACTAGGGAAGAACCTAAAGACTTGGGTGGAGTGCCTGCCATTCATTGAGTTCGCCTACAACCGAGCCGTGCACTCAGCAACCAAGAAGACACCATTTGAAGTGGTATACGGCTTCAACCCTCTCACCCCATTGGAGCAAACACCACTGCCACCAGCTGAGATGACCAACCTCAACGGAGCATCCAAAGCAGAGTTCATAAGGAGGTTACACCAGAAGGTAGCAGAAACTTGGAGAAGAGGACTGGACAGTACGTGACTCATGCCAACAAAGGGAGAAAGGAGGTGATCTTTCAACCAGGCGACTGGGTGTGGCTACACCTACGGCAGGAGAGGTTCCCAAACCTAAGGAGTTCCAAGCTAGCACCAAGAGGAGATGGACCATTCAGAGTGCTCGAGAGGATCAACAACAACGCCTACCGGATCGAGCTTCCAGGTGAGTTTAATGTGTCCAATACGTTTAATGTCACTGACTTGGCCCCTTTCCATGCAGATGATCCAGTTTTGAGGACAAAACCTACTGAAGAGGGAGGGAATGATGAGGACATCAGGTCGTACATCCGATTGCCCGAGGCAGCAGGACCAGCTGGCGCGCCTGCCGGACCAGACAGTACCGCCGGACCCTCGACCTATAGGACCAGACCGGTCAACATCGCCGGCGGAGAGGCCCAAGCTCCCGGCACACTTGGTGGGGACGTGAATGACACCGCCGGTCCCTCTGATGACACCGCCGACTCCGGGATCAACTTGGCCGGTCCTGAAGCCATTCCGGCCAGTACCGCACACAACCCATCCGGTACAGGCCATCCAGCCGAGTACACACGCATTTCCACTTCTACACAAGAGGACTCGGACCAAATGAGCTACCAGCTCCAGGACATGCACTTAGAGGATGTCTCAACACCAGTAGTACCTCAAGGAGCAATAACAAGAAGCAGATCAAGGGTGCTCTTCCACAAATTCAGCCTATGGGTCAACAAGCTTCTAGAAGAAGATCGACTAAGGACAATGGGCCAGAAATACAAGGAAGAGTCCAATAGCTTCTCAACAACACAAGGGACATCAGAGACTTGGGCTTTAGTGGCAAGAGAGGTCAAGGCCCAGAGATTTGTAACCCTACTCCAAGTCGAAGACTAGGAGCAAGGCGCGTGCATGCCACAAGGACGGCCACTTTCCATTTCTTGGCCATGAGGTAAGATAAGGTAAGTTTACATTCGAATATATTTGCCTCTTTCTGTTTTGCAGGGTAGGATCTAGTTGTTTACATTTTTGAGTCAAAGACATTTTAGGAATAGGTCCTTTTTTCGATTATGCACTTTTGTATCTTTTCCTTTTGTGCACTTTTGTAAACTTTCCATTTTTCTTTATTTGTGTCGACCCTAGAAGGTCAAGCTGTCGAGCATATTAATAAGGCTCCTTCCAGCATTGTAGTTCGACAACCTTTTTGATTATTAATAAAGATAGAACTTTTTCCCCAACAAGTTATTCTCTCAAGAGACTTGTGCCCTTAGAACCTAGTTGAGACCAGCCCTCCTAGCTCTAAGTTTGTGATTTATCACGAGGTTCATCACCCCTCGTGTGGTTCACTTCACCTTTCCATCGAATACCAACCCAAAAACCCCTATCCAAGAAGTCTAAGGTCGAGTTTCTCACCTACACTTCTCCAAACAGCCCACGCGCATACATCCTTGAATCAAGGCTTGTATCAATAAAGCATGGCATTACGCAGTTTGGTATAAATTGGATTACTTGGATGCTTTGTTGTCTCTATTTGGGTCTCAAATTATCTCAATATATAGAGAATTGAGATAGTTTAATGTGGGCATTGGATTCGTGTGATTATGACCTCTAAATCAAAAGTAACAGACGATTTAGTACGGACATGGAATGTTGATCAGCCAGTTAAAGTGATCATCCTAAACTGATCATTGGGGCTCATTAACTAAACACTTATAAATGAAGCCTAAAGAACGGCATCACACCTTTTGGTATAGATTGGATTACTTGGACACTTTGTCGTCTCTACTTCTGTCTCAAAATTTGTCAAAATATAGAACATTTATCAAGATTAACGTGGGCATTCGATTCGTGTCGTTATGAGCTCAAATCAAGAGGTACGGACGATTTAATGTGGACGTGTCAAGTTGATCGGCCAGTTAAAGTGATCATTTTAAACTGATAATTGGTGCTCATTAACTAAAGGCTTATAAATGAAGCATAAAGAATGGCATCACAAAGTTTGGGATATATTGGATTACTTGGACGATTTGTCGTCTCTACTTCTGTCTCAAATTTTGTCAAAATATAGAACATTTATCTAGCTCAACGTAGGAATTTGATTCGTGTCATTATAAGCTCAAATAAAGAGGTGGGGACAATTTACTGAGGACATGTCAAGTTGATCACCAGTTAATATGATTATTCTAAACTGATCATTGGTGCTCATTGAGTAAAGGCTTTTAAATGAAGCATAATGCATGGCATCAAACAGTTTTCGATAGATTGGATTACTTGGACGCTTTGTCGTATCTATTTCTGTCTAAAATATTGTTAACGTGAGGATTGGATTCGTGTCATTTTGAGTTCTTAATCAAACGTTACGCACGATTTAGTGTAGACATGTCAAGTTGAGTGTCTAGTTAAAGTGATCATTCTATACAGATCATTGGTGCTCATTAAGTAAAAGCTTATAAATGAAGCATAAAGCATGGCATCAAGCAGTTTGGATAGATTGCATTACTTGGACGCTTTTTCATCTCTATTTCTGTCTCAAATTTTGTCAAAATATAGAAAATTTAGCTAGCTCAACGTGAGCATTAGATTCATGTCATTTTGAGCTCTAAACCAAAAGTTATGGACGATTTAGTGCGGACATGTCAAGTTGATCAGCCAGTTAAAATGATTATTTTAAACTGATCATTGGTGTTTATTGATTAAAGGCTTATAAATGAAGCATAATGCATGGCATCACGCAGTTTGAGATAGATTGGATTACTTGTACGCTTTGTCGTATCTAGTTCTGTCTCAAATTTTGTCACAATATATAAAATTGAGCTAGCTTAACATGGGCATTGGATTCGTGTCATTCAGAGCTCTAAATCAAAAGTTAGGAATGATTTACAGTGGACATGTCAAGTTGATCATTCAGTTAAAGTGATCATTCTAAAGTCATCATTGGTGGTCATTAAAAAAACGCTTATAAATGAATCGTAATGCATGACATCAAACAGTTTGGATGGATTGGATTACTTGGACACTTTGTTTTCTCTATTTTTGTCTCAAAATTTTTCAAAATATAGATAATTGAGATAGCATAACGTGGGTATTGGATTCGTGTCATTCTGAGCTCTAAATCAAGAGTTACGGACGACTTAGAGCAAACATGTCAAGTTGATCAGCAAGTTAAAGTAATCATTCTAAACTCATCATTGGTGCTCATTAACTAACAACTTATAAATGAAGCCTAAAGAATGGCATCACGCAGTTTAGGATAGATTGGATTTCTTGGACGCTTTGTTGTCTCTACTTTTGTCTCAAATTTTGTCAAAATGTAGGACATTTATCTAGCTTAATGTGGGAATTCGATTCGTGTCATTATGAGCTAAAATCAAGAGGTAGGGATGATTTACTGAGGACATGTCAAGTTGATCGGCCAGTTTATATGATTATTTTAAATTGATCAATGGTGGTCATTGAGTAAAGGCTTATAAATGAAGCATAATGCATGGTATCAAACAATTTTTGATTGATTCCATTACTTGGATGCGTTGTCGTATATATTTCTGTCTAAAATATTGTTATAATATAGAAATTTGATCTAGCTTAACATGAGCATTGGATTCGTATCCTTCTGAGCTCTAAATCAAAAGTTACAGAAGATTTAGTGTGGAAATGTCAAGTTGAATGGCCAGTAAAGTGATCATTCTATACAGATCATTGGTGCTCATTAACTAAAGGCTTATAAATGAAGTATAAAGCATGGCATCAGTAGTTTGAATAAATTGGATTACTTGGACGCTTTTTGGACTCTATTTCTGTCTCAAATTTCGTCAAAATATAGAAAATTGAACTAGCTTAACATGGGCATTGGATTCGTTTCATTCGGAGCTCTAAATCAAAAATTACGGATGATTTAGTGCGGACATATCAAGCTGATCAGCCAGCTAAAATGATCATTCTAAACTGATTATTGATGCTCGTTGAGTAAAGGTTTATAAATGAAGCATAAGGCATGGCATTACGCAGTTTGTGATAGATTGGATTAATTGGACGCTTTGTCGTATGATAAATTGGAATAATTGGACGCTTTGTCGTATCTAGTTCTGTCTCGAAATTTTTCACGATATTGAAGACTGAACTAGACTAATGTGGGCATAGGATTCGTGTCATTCTGAGCTATAAATAAAAAGTTACGGACGATTTAGTGCGTACATGTCAAGTTGATCGGCCAGTTAAAGTCAACATTCTAAACTGATAATTGGTGCTCATTGAGTAAATCTTATAAACGAAGCATAATGCATGACATCACACAGTTTTGGATAGATTGGATTATTTGGACACTTTTTCGTATCTATTTATGTCTCAAATTTTGTTCTAAATCAAAAGTTACTCATGATTTAGTGCATACATGTCAAGTTGATCGACGAGTTAAAGTGATCATTCTAAACTGATCATTGGTGCTCATTAAATAAGGATTTATAAATTAAGTATAAAGCATGGCATCACACACTTTGGTATAAATTGGATTACTTGGATGCTTTGTCGTCTCTATTTCTCTATCCAATTTTGTCAAAATATAGAGAATTGAGCTAGCTTAATGTGGGCATTTGATTCGTATCATTCTGAACTCATCATTCTAAACTGATCATTGGTGCTCATCAACTAAAGGCTTACAAATGAAGCCTAAAGAAAGGCATCATTTTGTTCGGGATATATTGGATTACTTGGACGCTTTGTGATCTCTACTTCTGTCTCAAACTGACATGTCAAGTTGATCGGCCGGTTGAAGTCATCATTCTAAACTGATCATTGGTGCTCATTGAGTAAAGGATTAGAAATGAAGCATAATGCATGGCATCACATAGTTTTCGATAGATTGGATTACTTGGATGCTTTGTCGTATCATTTTTGTCTCACATTTTGTTACAGTATAGAAAATTGAGCTAGCTTAACGTCGGCATTGGATTCGTGTCATTATGAGCTTTAAATCAAAAGTTATGTTAGTGCGGAAATATCAAGTGGATCGGGCAGTTAAAGTGATTATTCTAAATTGATCATTGGTACTCATTATAAAAAGCCTTATAAATGAAGTATAAAGCATGGCATCACGCAGTTTGGGATAGATTGGATTTCTTGGATGCTTTGTCGTATAAAGTTCTGTCTCATTGTCACAATATTGAAAATTGAAATAGGCTAAATTGGGCATTGGATTAGTGTCATTCTGAGCTATAAATCAAAGGTTATGGACGATTTAGTGCAGACATGACAAGTTGATCAGCCAGCCAAAATGATAATTCTAAACTGATCATTGGTGCTCATTGAGTAAAATCATATAGATGAAAAATAATGCAAGGCATCACGCAGTTTGGGATGGATTGGATTACTTGGGCGCTGTGTCGTATCTATTTCAGTCTCAAATTTTTTTCACAATATAGACATTGAGCTAGATTGACGTGGGCATTGCATTCGTGTCACTCTAAGCTCTAGATCAAATGCTACAGATGATTTAGTGCGGACATGTCAAGTTGATCGGATAGTTAAAGTCATCATTTGAAACTGATAATTGGTGCTCATTGAGTAAATGCTTATAAATTAAGCATAATCCATGGCATCACACAATTTTGGATAGATTGGATTACTTGGACGCTTTGTCGTATATATTTCTATCTTAGATTATTTTACTATATAGAAAATTTAGCAAGCTTAACGTGGGCATTTGATTCGTGTATTTTGGAGCTCTTAATCAAAAGTTATGGACGATTTAGCGCGTACATGTCAAGTTGATCGACCACTTAAAGTGATCATTCTAAATTGATCCTTGGTGCTCATTTAGTAAAGTTTAATAAATGAAGCATAAACAATGGCATCATGCGGTTTGGGATAGATTGGATTAATTGGATGCTTTGTCGTCTCTATTTTTGTCTCAAATTTTGTCAAATTATACAGAAATTATCTAGCTTATCGTGGACACTGATTTTCGTGTTATTTTGAGTTCTAAATCAAAAGATACGGATTATTTAGTGCGGATTTGTCAAGTTGATCGGCCAGTTAAAGTGATCATTCTGAACTGATCATTGGGGCTCATTAACTAAAGGCTTATAAATGAAGCCTAAATAATGGCATTACGCAGTTTGGGATAGATTGGATTATTTGGACGCTTTGTCGTATCTATTTCTGTCTTAAATTTTGTTACAAAATAGAAAATTTAGCAAGCTTAACGTGGGCATTTGATTTGTGTGCTTTTGAGCTCTAAATCAAAAGTTACGGACGATTTAGTGCGTACATGTCAAGTTGATCAGCCAGTTAAAGTGATAATTCTAATCTGATCCGTGTTGCTCATTTAGTAAAGGCTTATAAATGAAGCATAAGGCATGGCATAATGCGGTTTGGGATTAATTGGATTACTTGGACACTTTGTGTTCTCTATTTCTGTCTCAAATTTTGTCAAATTATACATAATTGATCTAGCTTAACATGGAAACATATTTTGTGTTATGTTGAGTTCTAAATCAAAAGTTACGGACGATTTAGTGCGTATTTGTAAAGTTGGTCGGCTAGTTAAAGTTATCATTTTAAACTGATCATTGTTGCTCATTAAGTAAAGGCTTATAAATGAAGCCTAAATAATGGCATCATGCACTTTGGGATAGATTGGATTACTTGGACGCTCTGTCTTCTCTACTTGTGTCTCAAATTTTGTTAAAATATAAAACATTTATCTAGCTTAATGTGGGCATTCGATTCGTTTCATTATGAGCTCAAATCAAGAGGTACGAACAATTTATTTCGGTCAGTTAATATGATATTTTTAAAGTGATCATTGGTGCTCATTGAGTAAAAGCTTATAAATGAATCATAATGCATGGCATCAACAGTTTCGACTGTTACAGATGATATAGTGCAAACATGTCAAGTTGATCGGCCACTTAAAGAGATCATTTTAAATTGATCAGTGGTGCTCATTGAGTTAAGGCTTATTAATGAAGCATTAGGCATCGCATCGTGCAGTTTCGGATAGATTGGATTACCTGGACGCTTTGTCGTGTCTAGTTCTTTCTCAAATTTTGTAATGTGGGCATTCGATTCGTATCATTCTGAGCTTTAAATCAAAAGTTACAAATGATTTAGTGCAGACATGTGAAGTTGATCGGCTAGTTAAAGTGATCATTCTAAACTGATCATTGGTGCTGATTGAGTAAAGGCTTATAAATGAAACAAAAGGCATGTTATCACATAGTTTGGGATAGATTGGATTAATTGGACGCTTTTTCGTATCTAGTTCTGTCCCAAATTTTGCCAAAATATTGAAAATTGAACTAGCTTAATGTTGGCATGGATTCCTGTCATTCTGAGCTATAAATCAAAAGTTATGGACGATTTAGTGCAGATATGACAAGTTGATCGGCCAGTTAAAATGATCATTCTAAACTGATCATTGGTGCTCATTAAGTAAAAGCTTATAAACAAAAAATAATGCATGGCATCACGCAGTTTGGGACGGATTAGATTACTTGGATGCTTTGTCGTATCTATTTCTGTTTCAATTTTTGTCACAATACAGAAATTGAGCTAGCTTAACGTGGGTATTGGATTCGTGTCATCCCGAGCTCTAAAACAAAAATGACGGACGATTTAGTGCACACATGTCAAGTTGATCGGCCAGTTAAAGAAGTCATTCTAAACTGATCACTGGTGCTCATTGAGTAAAGGCTTATAAATGAAGCATAATGCATGGCACCACACAGTTTTGGATACATTGGATTACTTGGGCGCTTTTTCATATCTATTTTCGTCTTAAATTTTGTTGCAATATAGGAAATTGAGCTAGCTTAACGTGCGCATTGGATTTGTGTCATTCTAAGATCTTTATCAAAAGTTACAGACGATTAAGTGCGGACATGTCATGTTGATCGGCCAGTTAAAATGATCATTCTAAACTGATCATTGGTGCTCTTTATGTAAAGGCTTATAAATAAAGCATAAAGAATGGCATCATGCAATTTGGGATAGATTGGATTACTTGGACGTATTTTCGTCTCTATTTGTGTCTCAAATTTTGTCAAAATATAGAAAATTTAGCTAGCTTAACGTGGGCATTGATTCGTGTCATTCTGAGCTCAAAATCAAAAGTTACGGACGATTTAAGGCGGACACATCAAGTTGATCGGTCAGTTAATATGATTATTCTAAACTTATCATTGGTGCTCAGTAAAGGCGTCTAAGTGAAGCACAATTCATAGCATCACAATGCTTGAGATATATTGGATTACTTGGATGTCTTATCTATTTCCGTCTTAAATTTTATTAAAATATACAAAATTGAGCTAGCGTAACGTGGGCATTGGATTCGTGTAATTTTGAGCTCTAAATCAAGAGTTTTAGATGATTTAGTGTGGACATGTCAAATTGATCGCCTAGTTAAAGTGATCATTCTAAAGTTATTGCTCATTGAGTTAAGGCTCATTGGATGCTTTTTGTATCTATTTCTGTCTCAAATTTTGTTACAATATTGAAAAATTAGCTAGCTTAACTAGAGATTGGATTCGTGTCATTTTGAGCTCTAAATCTAAAGTTACGGACGATATAATGCGGACACTTCAAGTTGATCGGTCAGTTAATATGATTATTCTAAACTTATAATTAGTGCTCATTGAGTAAAGGCTTATAAATGAAGCATAATGCATGATATTGCACAGTTTTTGATAGATTAGATTACTTGGACGCTTTGTCGTATCTATTTCTATCTCAAATTTAGTTACCAAATAGAAAATTTAGCTAGCTTAACATGGGCATTGGATTCGTGTCCTTCTGAGCTCTAAATAAAAAGTTAACGACGATTTAGTGTGGAGATGTCAAGTTGATCGGCTAGTTAAAGTGATCATTCTAAACTGATCATTGGCGCTCTTTAAGTAAAGGCTTACAAATGAAGCATAAAGCATATCATCACGAAGTTTGGGATATATTGGATTACTTGGATGCTTTGTCATCTTGATTTATGTCTTAAAATTTGACAAAATATAGAAAATTAAGGAAGCTTAACATGCGCATTGTATTCGTGTCATTTTGAGCTCAAAATCCAAAGTAACGGATGATTTACTGCGGACACGTCAAGTTGATCGGCCAGTTAATATGATTATTCTAAACTGGTCTAGAATATAGAAATTGAGCTAGATTAACGTGGGCATTCGATTGGTGTCATTCTGAGCTATAAATCAAGAATTACGGAAAATTTAGGGTGGACACATCAGGTTGATCGGCCAGTTAAATTGATCATTCTAAACTGATCATCGGTGCTCATTGAGTAAATGCTCATTGGACGCTTTGTCGTATCTATTTTTGTCTCAATTTTTGTTACAATATTGAAAACTTAGCTAGTTTAACTGGGTATTGGATTCATGTCATTCTAAGGTCTAAATCAAAATTTACGGACGATTTAATGACGACATGTCAAGTTAATCGGCTAGTTAAAATGATCATTCTAAACTGATCATTGGTGCTCTTTAAGTGAAGCATAAATGAAGCATAAATCATGACATCAAGAAGTTTGGGATAGATTGGATTACTTGGTCACTTTGTCGTCTCAATTTTAGTCTCATATTTTGTGACAATTAAGAAAATTAAGCTAGCTTAACGTGGGCATTGGATTGTAATCATTCAGAGCTATAAATAAAGAGTTACGGACAACTTAGTGCGGACGTGTCAAGTTGATCAGCCATTTAATACGATTATTCTAAACTTATCATTGGTGCTCATTGACTAAAGGCTTATAAATGAAGCATAATGCATGGCATCACGCAGTTTGGGATAAATTGAATTATTTGGATGGTTTGTTGTACCTAATTCTATCTCAAATTTTGTCACAATATAGAAAATTGAGATAGCTTAACGTGAGCATTGAATCCGTGTCATTCTAAACTCAAAATCAAAAGTTATAGATTTAGTACGGCATGTCAAGATGATCGGCCAGTTAATATGATTATTCTAAACTGATCATTGGTGCTCATTGAGTAAAGGCTTATAAATGAAGCATAATGCACGGCATCACACAGTTTTGGATATATTGGATAACTTGGACGCTTTGTCGTCTCTATTTCAGTCTCAAATTTTGTTAAAATATAGAAAATTTATCTAGCTTAACGTGCGCATTGGATACGTGTCATTCTGAGCTCAAAATCAAAAGTTACTAACGATTTAGTGCGGACATGTCAAGTTGATCGGCCAATTAATATGATTATTCTGGTCATTGGTGCTCATTGAGTAAAGGCTTTTAAATTACGCATAATGCATGACATCACACAATTTTGGATAGATTGGAATACTTGTTCGCTTTGTCGAATATATTTTTGTATCAAATTTTGTTCCAATGTAGAAAATTGAGCGAGCTTAACGTGGGCATTGGATTTGTGTCATTCGAAGCCCAAAATCAAAGTTATGGACGATTTAGGGCGGACATGTCAAGTTGATCGGCCAATTAAAGTAATCATTCTAAACTTATCATTGGAGCTGATTAACTAAAGGCTTATATATGAAGAATAAAGCATAGCATAACGCAGTTTGGGATAAATTGGATTACTTAGATGCTTTTTCATCTCTATTTCTGTCTCAAATTTTGTCACAATATAGAAAAATTGAGCTAGCTTAACGTGCGCATTGTATTCGTGTCATTCTGAGCTCAAAATCAAAAGTTACGGGCGATTTACTGTGATGTCAGGTCTATCGGCCAGTTAATGAAGCATAAAGCATAACATAACGCAGTTTGGGATAGATTGGATTACTTGGATGGTTTTTCATCTCTATTTCTGTCTCAAACTTTGTCACAATATAGAACAATGAGCAAGTTTAACATGGGCATTACATTCGTGTCATTCAGAGCTCTAAATCCAAAAAATACAGACGATTTGGTGCATACATGTCAACTTAATCGGCCAGTTAATATGATTATTCTAAACTGATCATTGGTTCTCAATGAGTAGAGGCTTATAAATGAAGCATAATGCACGACATCTTACAGTTTTGGATAGATTGGCTTGCTTGGACACTTTATCGTATCTATTTCTCTCTCAAATTTTGTTATAATATAGAAAATTGAGCCAATGTAACGTGGGTAATTATGAGCTCTAAATCAAAAGTTACATACTATTTAGTGCGTACATGTCAAGTTGATCGGCCAGTTAAAGTGATCATTCTAAACTGATCATAGGTGCTCTTTAACTAAAGGCTTATAAATGAAGCATGGCATCACAAAATTTGGCATAGATTGGATTACTTGGACACTTTGTTATCTCTATTTCTGTCTCAAATTTTTTGACAATATAGAAAATTGAGCTAGCTTAACATGGGCATTTGATTGGTGTCATTCTGAGCTCTAAATCAAAAGTTATAGGCGATTTAGTGCGGACATGTCAAGTAGATCGATCAGTTAAAGTGATCATTCTAGACTTATTATTGGTGCTCATTGAGTAAAGGCTTATAAATGAAACATAATGCATGGCATCACACAGTTTTGGATAGATTGGATTACTAGCTTGGACAATTTGTCGTATCTATATTTGTCTCAAATTCAGTTACAGTAGAAAATTGAGCTAGCTTAAAGTGGCTATTGGATTCTTGTCATTCTAAGCTGTAAATCAA
Organism: Pugionium cornutum; assembly: GCA_018901935.1. Taxonomy (NCBI): domain Eukaryota; kingdom Viridiplantae; phylum Streptophyta; class Magnoliopsida; order Brassicales; family Brassicaceae; genus Pugionium; species Pugionium cornutum. Next base: position 13,217,417 of record CM032164.1, on the reverse strand, counting down.
AAGTTAGGAACGATTTATTGCAGACATGTCAAGTTGATCGGCCAGTTAAAGTTACCATTCTAAACTGGCCATTGGTGCTCCTTAAGTAAAGGATTATAAATGAAGCATAAAGCATGACATCACGCAGTTTGGGAAAGATTGGATTACTTGTACACTTTGTCATCTCTATTTCTGTCTCAAATTTTGTCAAAATATAGAAAATTTAGAAAGTTTACCGTGGGCATTGATTCGTATCATTCTAAGCTCAAACTCAAAAGTTTACGGACAATTTTGTGTGCCACGTCAAGTTGATCGGCCAGTTAATATGATTATTCTAAACTTATCATTGGTGCTCATTGAGTAAAGGCTTATAAATGAAGCATAATGCATGACATCACACAGTTTTGGATTGGTTGGATTACTTGGATGCTTTGTCGTCTCTATTTCTATCTCAAATTTTGTTAAAATATAGAAAATTTATCTAGCTTAATGTGGGCATTGGATTCGTGTCATTCTGAGCGCAAAATCAAAAGTTACTGACGATTTAGTGTGGACATGTCAAGTTCATCGGCCATTTAATATGTTTATTCTAAATTGATAATTGGTGCTCATTGAGCAAAGGCTTATAAAAAATTCATAATGTATGGCTTAAACCAGTTTTGGATAGATTGGATTACTTGTACGCTTTGTCGTATCTATTTTTGTCTCAAATTTGGTTACAATAGAAAATTGAGCTAGCTTAACGTGGATATTGGATTCTTGTCTTTCTGAGCTGTAAATAAAAATTTACGGACGATTTATTGCGGATATGTCAAGTTGATCGGCCACTTAAAGTTACCATTCTAAACTGGTCATTGGTGCTCCTTAAATAATGGCTTATAAATGAAGCATAAAGCATGAGATCACGCAGTTTAAGAAAGATTGGATTCCTTGGACGCTTTGTCGTCTCTATTTCTGTCTCAAATTTTGTCAAAATATAGAAAATTTAGCAAGCTTAAGGTGAGCATTTATTCGTATAATTCTGAGCTCAAAATTAAAAGTTCACGGACAATTTAGTGCGCCACGTCATGTTGATCGGCCAGTTAGTATGATTATTCTAAACTGATCATTGGTGCTCATTGAGTAAAGGCTTATAAGTGAAGCATAATGCATGGCATCACACAGTTTTGGATAGATTGGATTTCTGGACGCTTTGTCGTCTCTATTTCTGTCTCCAGTTTTGTTAAAATATAGAAAATTTAATTAGCTTAAATTGGGCATTGGATTCGTGACATTCTGAGCGCAAAATCAAAAGTTGCTGACGATTTATTGTGGAAATGTCAATTTCATCAACCAGTTAATATGATTATTCTAAATTGATAATTGGTGCTCATGAGTAAGGGCTTATAAATGAAGCATAATGCATGGCATCAAACTGTTTTGGATAGATTGGAATACTTGGACGCTTTGTCGTGTATATATTTCTATCTCAAATTTTGTTACAATATAGAAAATTGAGCATGCTTAACGTCAGCATTGGATTTGTGTCATTCTGTGCTCTAAATAAAAAGTTACAAACGATTTACTGCAGACATGTAAGTTTATCCGCACGTTAAAGTAATCATTCTAAACTAATTATTGGAGCTCATTAAGTAAACGCTTATAAATGAAGCATAAAACATGGCATCATGTAGTTTGGGATATATTGGTTTACCTAAACGCTTTTCGTCTCTATTTCTGTCTCAAATTTTGCCACAATATAGAAAATTGAGCTAGCTTAACGTGGACATTTGATTCGAGTCATTCTGAACTCTAAATAAAAAATTACGGACGATTTGGTGCAGACATGTCAAGTTAATCGACCAGTTAAACTGATTAATGGTGCTGATTGAGTAAAGGCTTATAAATGAAGCATAGAGCATGGCATCATGCAGTTTGGGATAGATTAGATTACTTGGACGCTTTGTTGTCTCTATTTCTGTCTCAAAGTTTGCAAAATATTAAAAAATTTAGCTAGCTGAACGTGGGGATTGGATTTGTGTCATTCTGAGCTATAAATTAAAAGTTACGGACGAGTTATTGCGAACATGTCAAATTGATCAGCCACTTAATATTATTATTTTTACCTGATCATTGGTGCTCATTGAGTGAAGGCTTCTAAATGAAGCATAATACATGGCATATCACAGTTTTGGATTTATTGGATTACTTGGATGCTTTGTCGACTCTATTTCTGTCTCAAATTTTGCAATATATAGAAAATTTAGCTAGCTTAACGTGGGCATTGAATTCGTGTCATTTTGAGCTCTAAATCAAAAGTTACGGATGATTTAGTGCGGACATGTCAAGTTGATCGGCCGGTTAATATGATTATTCTAAACTGGTCATTGGTGCTCATTGAGTAAAGGCTTCTAAATGAAGCACAATGCATGGCATCACACAGTTATGGATTTATTGGATTACTTGCTCGCTTTGTCGTATCTATTTCTGTCTCAAATTTTGTTACAATATAGAAAATTGAGCAAGCTTAACGTAGCATTGGATTCGTGTCATTCTAAGCTCTAAATCAAAAGTTAGGGACGATTTATTGCGGACATGTAAAGTTGATCGGTCAGTTAAAGTGATCATTCTAAACTGATCGTTGGTGCTCTTTAAGTAAAGGCTTATAAATGAAGCATAAAGCATGACATCACGCAGTTTGGGATAGATTGGATTACTTGGACGCTTTGTCATCTCTATTTCTCTCTCAAATTTTCTCAAAATATAGAAATTTTAGCTAGATTAACATGGGCATTGGATTCATGTCATATTGAGCTCAACATCAAAAGTTATGGATTATTTTGTGCGGACATGTCAAGTTGATCGGCCAGTTAGTATGATTATTCAAAACTGATGATTGGTTCTCATTAAATAAAGGCTTCTAAATGAAGCATACTGCATTGCATCACACGATTTTGGATAGATTGGCTTACTTGTATGCTTTATCGTATCTATTTTTGTCTCAAATTTTGTTACAATATCGAAAATTGAGTTAGCTTAACGTGGGCATTGGATTCGTGTCATTCTGAGCTCTAAATCAAAAATTACAGACGACTTAGAGCGGACATGTCAAGTTCATTGCCCACTTAAAGTTATCATTCTGAGCTGGTCATTGGTGTTCCTTAAGTAAAGGCTTATAAATGAATCATAAAGCGTGGCATCACGCAGTTTGAGAAAGATTGGATTAGTGGGACGCTTTGTCGTCTCTATTTTTGTCTCAAATTTTGTCAAAATATAGAAAATTTAGCTGGCTTAATGAAGCATACATCATTGCATCACGCAGTTTGGGATAAATTAGATTACTTGGACACTTTGTCATTTCTATTTCTGTCTCTAATTTTGACAAAATATAGAAAATTAAACAAGCTTAACATGCGCATGTGAGTCGTGTCATTCTGAGCTCAAAATCCAAAGTTATAGACGATTTATAGCGGACATGTCAAGTTGATCGGCCAGTTAATATGATTATAAATAGATCCTTGATGCTCATTGAGTAAAGACTTCTTAATGAAGTATAATGCATGCCATCACAAATTTTTGGATATATTTGATTACTTGGACGCTTTGTCGTATCTATTTTTCTAAAATTTTGTTACAATATAGAAAACTAACCTAGCTTAACGTGGGCATTGGATTTGTGTCATTCAGAGATCTAAATCAAAAGTTACGGACGATTTAGTTCGACATGTCAAGTTGATCGGCCAGTTAATATGATTATTCTGAACTGATCATTGGTTCTCATTGAGTAAAGGCTTTTAAATGAAGCATATTGCATGGGATCACATAGTTTTGGATATATTGGATTACTTGGATGCTTTGTCGTATCTTTTTCTGTCTCAATTTTTGCTACAATATAGAAAATTGAGCTAGCTTAATGTGGGCATTGCAATCATGTCATTCTGAGCTCTAAATAAAAAGTTATGGACAATTTACTGTAGATATGTCAAGTTGATCGGCCAGTTAAAGTGATCATTTTAAACTAATCATTGGTGCTCATTGAGTAAAGGCTAATAAATGAAGCATAAAGCATGGAGCACGCAGTTTGCGATAGATTGGATTACTTGGACGTTTTGTTGTCTCTCTTTCTCTCCGAAATTTTGTCACAATATAGAAAATTAAAAAAGGTTAACGTGGGCATTGGATTTCTGTCATTCGGAGCTCTAAATCAAGAGTTACAGACAATTTAGTGCAGACAAGTCAATTTGATCGACTAGTTAAAGTGATCACTCTAAACTGATCGTTGGTGCTCATTAAGTAAAAGCTTATAAATGAACTATAAAGCATGGCATCACGCAGTTTGAGATAGATTGGATTACTTGTATGCTTTGTCGTCTCTATTTTATTTTCAAATTTCGCAAAATATTGGATTACTTGTATTGGATTCGTGTCATTCGGAGCTCTAAATCAAAAGTTAGAGATGATTTAGGGCGGACAAGTTAAATTGATCGGCCAGTTAAAGTTATCATTCTAAACTGATTAGTGCTGCTCTTTAAATAAAAGCTTATAAATGAAGCATAAATCATGGCATCACGTAGTTTAGGATAGATTGGACTACTTAGACCTTTTGTCGTCTCTATTTCTGTCTTAAATTTTGTCAAAATATAGAAACTTTAGCTAGTTTAACGTGGGCATTGGATTCGTGTCATTATGAGCTCGAAATCAAAAGTTATGAACGATTTAGTACAGACATGTCAAGTTGATCACACAGTTAATATGATTATTCTGAACTAATCATTGGTGCTTATTGAGTAAAGGCTTATAAACGAAGCATAATGCATCCAATCACACGGTTTTGGATAGATTGGATTACTTGGAAGCTTTATCGTCTCTAGTTCTATCTCAAATTGTGTTAAAATATAGAAAATTTATCTAACTTAATGTGGGCATTGGATTCGTGTCATTCTGAGCTCAATTCAAAAGTTACGGGATATTTAGTGCGGACATGTCAAGTTGATCGGTCAGTTAATATGATTATTCTAAACTGATCATTGTTGCTCATTGAGAAAAAGCTTATAAATGATGCATCAAGCATGGATCACGCAGTTTGGGATGAATTTGATTACTTCGATGTTTTGTGGTCTCTATTTATGACTCAAATTTTGTCACAATATAGAAAATCAAAAAAGCTTAACGTGGGCATTGGATTCATGTCATTTTGAGCTCCAAATTTAGTAATGGACGATTTTGTGCTTACAAGTCAAGTTGATCGGCTAGTTAAAGTGATCATTTTAAACTGATCACTGGTGCTTTTTCATATCTATTTCTGTCTCAAATTTGGATTAGATTGGATTACATGTCAAGTTTTAGGGCATTTAAAGTTATCATTCTAAACTGATCATTGGGGCTCTTTAGTAAAAGCTTATAAATGACGCAAAAAGCATTGCGTCATACAGTTTGGGATAGTGGATTACTTGGAAGCTTTGTCGTCTCTATTTCTATATCAAATTTTATCAAAATAAAGAAAATTTAGCAAGCTTAACGTGGGCATTGGATTCTTGTCATTCTGAACTTAAAATCAAAATTTAAGTACGATTTAGTGTGGATTGTTAATATGATCGTTCTAAACTAATCATTGGTGCTTATTGAATAATGGCTTATAAACAAAGCGTAATGCATGGCATCACACAATTTCATATATATTGGATTACTTGGATGCTTTGTCGTGTCTATTTCAGTCTCAAATCTTGTCACAATATAGTAAATAAAGCTACCTTAACGTGGGCATTGGATTCATGCGTTTCTAAGCTTTAAATCAAAAGATACAGACGATTAAGTGCGTACATGTAGAGTTGATCGGCCAGTTAAGGTGATCATTTTAAACTGATCATTGGTGCTCATTGAGTAAAGGCTTATAAATGAAGCATAATGCGGCATCAACCAGTTTTCCATAGATTGGATTACGTGGACACTTTGTCGTATCTATTTCTGTCTCAAATATTGTTATAATATATAAAACCAAGGTAGCTTAACGTGGGCATTGGATTCGTGTCATTCTAAGCCCTAAATCAAAAATTACGTACGATTTAGTGTGGACATGTCAAGTTTATCGGCCATTTAAAGAGAACATTCTGAACTAATCATTGGAACTCATTAAGTAAAGGCTTATAAATGAATCATAATGCATGACATCAAGCTTTTTTGGATGGATTTGATTACTTGGACGCTTTGTTGTCTCTATATCTGTCTCAAATTTTGTCAAAATATAGAAAATTGAGCTAGCTTAATGTGGGCATTGGATTCGTGTCATTATGAGCTCTAAATCAAAAGTTACGGACAATTTAGTGTAGACATGTGAAGTTGATCGGCCAGTTAAAGTGATCATTCAAAACTAATCATTGGTGCTCATTGAGTAAAGGCTTATAAATGAAGCATAATGCATGGAATCATAGAGTTTTGAATTGATTGGATTACTTATACGCTTTGTCATATCTATTTCTGTCTCAAATTTTGTTATGATTTAGAAAATTGAGCTAGCTTAACGTGGGCATTGCATTCGTGTGTTTGTGAGCTCTAAATCAAAAGTTACGAACGATTTAGTGCAAACATGTCAAGTTGATCAGACAGTTAAAGTGATCATTCTAAACTGATCATTGGTGCTCATTAAGTAAAGGCTTATAAATGATGCATAAAGCATGGCATCACATAGTTTGGAATAGATTGGATTACTTGGACACTTTGTCGTCTCTATTTTTGTCTCAAACTTTGTCACAATGTAGAAAATTGAGCTAGCTAAACGTGGGCACTGTATTCGTGTCATTCCAAGCTCTAGATCAAAAGGTTCAGACGATTTAGTGCGGATAAGTCAAGTTGATCGGCCAGTTAAAGTGATCATTCTAAACTGATCATTGGTGCTCATTAAGTGAAGGTTTATAAATGAAACATAAGGCATGACATCACGCAATTTTGGATAGATTCGAGTACTTGGGTGCTTTGTCGTCTCTATTTTTGTTCTAATTTTTGTTAAAATATAGAAAATTGAGCTAGCTTAAGTGGCCATTGAATTCTTGTCATTCTGAGCTCTAAATCAAAAGTTACGGATGATTTAGTGCGGTCATTTTAAGTTGATTTGCCACTAAAAGTGATCATTGTAAACTAATCATTGGTGCTCATTGAGTAAAGGCTTATATATGAAGCATAATGCATGGCATCAAACAGTCTGGGATAGATTGGATCACTTGGACGCTTTGTGATATCTATTTCAGTCTCAAAGTTTGTTACAATATAGAAAATTAGGCTAGATTAACGTGGGCGTTGGATTCGTGTGTTTCCGAGCTCTGAATCAAAAGTTACGGACGATTTAGTTCGGACATATCAAGTTGATCGGCCAGTTAAAGTGATCATTCTAAACTGATCATTGGTGCTCATTAATTAAACTAATAAATGAAGCATAAAGCATGGAATCACACAATTATGGATATATTGGATTACTTGGACGGTTTATCATCTCTATTTTTGTTCCCAATTTTGTCAAAATATAGAAAATTCAGATACCTTAAGTGGGCATTGGATTCGTATCATTCTGAGCTCTAAATCAAAAGTTGCTGACAATTTAGTGGGGGAAATGTCAAGTTGATCGGCCAGGTAAAGTGATCATTTAAAACTGACCATTGGTGCTCATTAAGTAAAGGCTTATAAATTAAGCATAAAGCATGGGATCACGCTGTTTGGGATAGATTGGATTACTTGTAAGCTTTGCCGTCTCTATTTTTGTCTCAAACTTTTTCACAATATAGAAAATTGAGCTAGCTTAATGTGGGCACTGTATTAGTGCCATTCCGGGCTCCAAATCAAAAGTTACGGACGATTTCGTGCGGAAATTTCAAGTTGATCGGCCAGTTAAGGTGATAATTCTAAACTGATCATTGGTGCTCATTAAATAAAGGCTTATAAATGAAACATAATGCATGGCATAGAGCTGTTTGGGATAGATTGGATTACATGGACGCTATGTCGTCCCCATTTCTATCTCACATTTTTTCAAAAAATAGAGAACTGATCTAGCTTAACATGGGCATTGGATTCGTGTAATTCTAAGCTCTAAATCAAAACATATAGATGATTTGGTGGGACATGTCAAGTTGATCGGCCAGTTAAAGGGATCATTCTAAAGTGATCAATGGTACTGATTAAGTAAAGGCTTATAAATGAAGGATAAAGCATGACATCACACAGTTTGGGATAGATTGGATTACTTGTACGCTTTGTCATCTCTATTTTTGTCTCAAATTTTGACAAAAATTGAGAATTGAGCTAGCTTAAAGTGGGCATTGGATTCGTGTCATTCTGAGTTCTAAATCAAAAGTTACGGACGATTTAGTGCGGAAATGTCAAGTTGATCGGCCAGTTAAAGTGATCATTCAAAACTGATCATTGGTGCTCATTAAGTAAAGCCTTATAAATGAAGCATAAAGCATGACATCACGCAGTTTGGGATATATTGGATTACTTGTGCGCTTTTTCGTCTCTATTTTTGTCTCAAATTTTGTCACAATATAGAAATTTGAGCTAGCTTAACGTGTGCACTAGATTCGTGTCAATCCGAGCTCTATATCAAAAGGTACAGACGATTTAGTGCGGACATGTCAAGTTGATTGGCCAGTTAAAGTTATCATTCTAAACTGATCATTGGTGATCATTAAATAAAGGCTTATAAATGAAGCATAATGCATGGCATCAAGCTATTTGTGATAGATTGGATTACTTGTATGCTTTGTCGTCCCCATTTCTGTCTCACATATTGTTAAAAAATAGAGAAATGATCTAGCTTATCATGGGCATTGGATTCGTGTAATTCTGAGCTCTAAATCAAAACTTATGGATGATTTAGTGTGGACATGTCAAGTTGATCCGCAAGTTAAAGCGATCTTTCTAAAGTTATAATTAGTGGTCATTGAGTAAAGGTGTATAATTGAAGCATAATGCATGGCATCACACAGTTTTATGATAAATTGGATTACTTGGATGCTTTGTCGTATCTATTTCAGTCTCAAATCTTGTTACAATATAGTAAATTGAGCTAGCTTAACGTGGGCATTGGATTCATTTGTTTCTAAGCTCTAAATCAAAAGATACGGACAATTTAGTGCGTACATGTAGAGCTGATTGGCCAGTTAAAGTGATCATTCTAAACTGATCATTGGTGCTCATTGAGTAAAGGCTAATAAATGAAGCATAATGCATGACATCAAGCTGTTTGAATGGATTTGATTACTTGGACGGTTTGTCGTCTCTATATCTGTCTCAAAATTTTCAATATATAGAAAATTGAGCTAGCTTAACGTGGGCATTAGATTCGTGTCATTATGAGCTCTAAATCAAAAGTTACGGACGATTTAGTGCGGACATATGAAGATGACCGGCCAGTTAAAGTGATCATTCTAAACTAATCATTGGTGCTCATTGAGTAAAAGCTTATAAATGAAGCATAATGCATGGCATCATACAGTGTTGAATAGATTGGATTACTTAGACGCTTTGTCATATCTATTTATGTCTCAAATTTTGTTATGCTGTAGAAAATCGAGGTAGCTTAACGTGGGCATTATATTCGTGTGTTTGTGAGCTCTAAATCAAAAGTTACGAATGATTTAGTGCAGACATGTCAAGTTGATCGGCCAGTTAAAGTGATCATTCTAAATTGATCATTGGTCTGCATTAAGTAAAGGCTTATAAATGATGCATAAAGCATGGCATCACATAGTTTGGGATAGACTGGATTACTTTGACACTTTGCCGTCTCTATTTTTGTCTCAAATTTTGTCCCAATATAGAAAATTGAGCTATCTTAACGTGGGAATTGGATTCGTGTCATTCTGAGCTCTAAATCAAAACCTATAGATAATTTAATGTAGACAACTCAAGTTGATTGGCCAGTTAAAGTGATCATTCTAAACTGATCATTGGTGCTCATTAAGTGAAGGCTTACAAATGAAACATAAAGCATGACATCACGCAATTTGGGATAGATTCGAGTACTTGGATGCTTTGTCGTCTCTATTTCTGTACAAAATTTTGTTAAAATATAGAAAATTCAGCTAGCTTAAGTGGCCATTGGATTCGTGTCATTTTGAGGTCTAAATCAAAAGTTACAGACGATTTAGTGCGGACATGTCAAGTTGATCGGCCACGAAAAGTGATCATTCTAAACTGATCACTGGTGCTCATTGAGTAAAGGCATATAAATGAAGTATAATCATGGCATCACACAGCTTTGGATAGATTGGATTACTTGGATGCTTTGTCATACCTATTTCTGTCTCAAATTTTGTTACAATATAGAAAAATGAGCTAGATTAACGTGTGCATTGGATTCGTGTGTTTCCGAGCTCTAAAACAAAAATTACAGATTATGTAGTGCAGACATGTCAAGTTGATCGGCCAGTTAAAGTGATAATTCTAAACTGATCATTGGTGCTCATTAAGTAAAGGCTAATAAATGAAACATAAAGCAGAGTATCACACAATTTGGGATAGATTCGATTACTTGTACGCTTTGTCGTCTCTATTTCTGTTCCCAATTTTGTCAAAATATAGAAAATTGAGCTACCTTAAATGGGCATGTCAAGTTACAGATGATTTAGTGCGAACATGTCAAGTTGATCGGCCAGTTAAAGTGATCATTCTAAACTGATGAATTTGGAGCTCATTAAGTAAAGGCTTATAAATGAAACATAAAGCATGGCATCACGTAATTTTGGATAGATTAGATTACTTGGACGCTTTGTCGTCTCTAATTTTGTTTCAAATTTTGTCAAAATATAGAAATTTGAGCTAGATTAACATGGGCATTGGATTCGCATCATTCTGAGCTCTAAATCAAAATTTTCATTCGATTTAGTGCAGACATATAAAGTTGATCGGCAAGTTAAAATTGTAATTCTAAACTGATCATTAATGCTCATTAAGTAAAAGCTTATAAATGAAGCATAATACATGACATCACGCATTTTAGGATAAACAGGATTACTTCGACGCTTTGTTATCTCTATTTCTGTCTTAAAATTTGTTACAATATAAAGAATTGAGCTAGCTTAACGTGGGCATTGGATACGTGTCATTCTGAGGTCTAAATCACAAGTTACAGGCGATTTAGTGCGGACATGTCTAGTTGATCGGCCATTTAATATGATAATTTTAAACTGATCATTGGTGCTCATTGAGTAAAGGCTTATAAACAAAGCATAATGCATGGCATCACACATTTTTGGATAGATTGAATTACCTGGGCGCTTTGTTGTTTCTATTTTTGTTTCGAATTCTGTTAAAATATAGAAAATTAATCTAATTTAATGTGGTCATTGGATTCTTGTCATTCTGAGCTCAAATCAAAAGTTACAAACGATTCATTATGGACATGTCAAGTTGATCGGCCAGTTACAGACGATTTAGTGTGGATATGCTGAGTTGATCGGCCAGTTAAAATGATCATTATAAACTGATCAATGGTGCTTATTGAGTAAAAACTTATAAATGAAGAATAATGCATGATATCACACAGTTTGGGATGGATTTGATTATTTGTACGCTTTGTCGTCTCTATTTTTATCTCAAATCTTGTCAAAATATATAACATTTAGCTAGATTAACCTAGGCATTGGATTTGTATCATTCTCAGCTCTAAATTAAAGTTATAGACGATTTAGTGTGGATATGTCAAATTGATCGGGCAGTTAAAGAGATTGTTCTAAACTGATCATTGGTGGTCATTGAGTAAAGGCATATAAATGAATCATAATGCATGGCATCACACAATTTTGGATAGATTGGATTATTTGGACGCATTTTCGTATCTATTTCGGTCTCAAATTTTGTTACCATATAGAAATTTGAGCTAGGTTAACGTTGGCATTGGATTTGTGTCATTCTGAGCTCGAAATCAAATGTTGCTGACGATTTAGAGCGGACATGTCAAGTTGATCGCGAGTTAAAAGGATCATTCTAAACTGATCATTGGTGCTCATTGTGTAATGGCTTATAAACGAATCATAATGCATGGCATCACACAGTTTTGGATAGATTGAATTACTTGGACACTTTGTCGTTTCTATTTTTGTTTCAAATTCTGTTAAAATATAGAAAATTAATCTAACTTAATGTGGTCATTGCATTCTTGTCATTCTGAGCTAAAATCAAAAGTTACAGATGATTTATTATGGACATGTCAAGTTGATCGGCAAGTTAAAATATAAATTCTAAACTGATCATGGCTGTTTATTAAGTAAAGGCTTATAAATGAAGAATAAAGTATGGCATCACGCAGTTTGGGATAGATTGGATTATTTGGACACTTTGTCGTCTCTATTTTTTTATAAATTTTTTGAAAATACAGAATATTTAGCTAGATTTATGTGGGCATTGGATTTGTGCCATTCTGAGTTCTAAATCAAAAGTTACAAACGATTTAGTGCAGACATCTCAAATTGATCGGCCAGTTAATATGATTATTCTAAACTGATCATTGGTGCTCATTGAGTAAACGCTTATATATGAAGCATAATCTCTGGCATCACGCAGTTTGTGATAGATTGGATTACTTGGATGCTTCGTATGAAGTTCTGTCTGAAATTTTGAAACAATATAGAAAATTGAGCTAGCGTAACGTGAGCATTGGATTCGTATCATTCTAAGCTCAAAATCAAAAGTTACAGACGATTTAGTGCGGACATGTCAAGTTGATCGGCCAATTAAAATGATATGAAGAATAACGCATGGCATCACGCAGTTTGGGATTGATTGGATTACTTGGACGCTTTTTCGTATCTATTTCTGTCTCAAATTTTGTAAAAATAAAGAACATTGAGCATGCTTAACGTGGACATTGCATTCGTGTCATTTTGAGGTCTAAATCAAAAGTTATGGACGATTTAGTACGGATATGTCAAGTTGATCGACCAGTTAAAATGATCATTATAAACTGATCATTGGTGGTCATTGAGTAAAAGCCTATAATTGAAGAATAATGCATGTCATGACGCAGATTGGGATTGATTGGATTACTTGTACGCTTTGTCGTCTATATTTTTTTTTTTCTCAAATCTTGTCCAAATATAAAAAATTGAGCTAGATTAACATAAGCATTGGATTCGTGTCATTATGAGCTTTAAATTAAAAGTTACGTAGAGACGATTTAGTGTGGATTTGTCAAGTTTATCGAGCAGTTAAAGTAGTCATTCTAAACTAATCATTGGTGCTCATTGAGTAAAGGCATATAAAGGAATCATAATACATGGCATCACACAGTTTTGGATAGATTGGATTACTTGGACGCATTGCCATATCTATTTCTGTCTCAAATTTTGTTACGATATAGAAATTTGAGCTAGCTTAACGTGGGCATTGGATTCGTGTCATTCTGAGCTCTAAATCAAAAGTTGTGGACGATTTAGAGGGGACATGTCAAGTTGATTGCCAGTTAAAAGGATCATTCTAAACTGATCATTGGTGCTCATTGAGTAAAGGCTTATAAACGAAGGATAATGCATGGCATCACACAGTGTGGGATAGATTGAATTACTTGGACGCTTTGTCGTTTCTATTTTTGTTTCACATTCTGTTAAAACATAGAAAATTAATCTAACTTTATGTGGTAATTTGATTCTTGTCATTCTGAGCTCAAATCAAAAGTTGTAGACGATTTATTATGGACACGTCAAGTTGATCGGCCAGTTCAAATCATCATTCTAAATCGTCAAGTTGATCATTGGTGCTTATTAAGTAAAGGCTTATAAATGAAGCATAAAGTATGGCATCACGAAGTTTTGGATAGATTGGATTACTTGGATGCATTCTTGTCTCTATTTCTGTCTGAAATTTTGTCGCAATATAGAAAATTGAGCTAGCCTAACGTGGGCACTGGATTCGTTTCATTCGGAGCTCTAAATCAAAAGTTACAGACGATTTAGTGTGGACATATTTGATAGGCCAATGAAAGTGTTCATTCTAAACTGATCATTGGTGCTCATTAAGTTAAGGCTTATAAATGAAACATAAACTATGACATCATGCAGTTTGAGATAGATTGGATTAGTTGGACACTTTGTTGACTCTATTTTTGTCTCAAATTTTGCAAAATATACAAAGTTTAGCTGGCTTAACGTCGGCATTGGATTTATAGTGTCATTCTGATCTCTAAATCAAAAGTTATAGACAATTTAGCGCGGACATGTCAAGTTGATCGGCCAGTTAATATAATTATTCTAAACAGATCATTGGTGCTAATTGAGTAAAGGCTTCTAAATGAAGAATAATGTATGACATCTTACAATTTTGGATAGATTGGACTTTTCCGTATCGATTTATGTCTCCAATGTTGTCACAATATAGAAAATCGAGGTAGCTTAAAGTGGGCATTGCATTTGTGTCATCATGAGTTCTAAATCAAGATAGATTGGATTACTTGGACGCTTTGTCGTCCCTATTTCTATCTCAAATTTTGTTAATATATAGAAAATTGAGCTAGCTTAACGTGGGCATTGGATTCATTTCATTCTAAGCAATAAATCAAAAGTTACGGAAGATTTAGTGCAGACATGTCAAGTTGATCAGACAGTTAATATAATTATTCTAAACTGATCATTGGTGATAATTGAGTAAAGGCTTATAAATAAAGCATAATTCATAGTATCACACATTTCCAGATAGATTGAATTACTTGGATGATTTGTCTTATCTAGTTTTTCTCAAATTTTTTCACAACGTAGAAATTTGAGCTAGCTTAACGTGGGCATTGGATTGGTGTCATTCTGAGCTCTAAATCAAAAGTTACAGACGATTTAGTGCGGACATGTCAAGTTGATCGGCCATTTCGAGTGATCATTCTAAACTGATCATTGGCGCTCATTAAGTAAAGACTTATAAATGAAGCATAAAGCATGTCATCACGCAGTTTTGGGATAGATTAGATTACTTGGACGCTTTATCCTCTCAATCTCTGTCTCAAATATTGTCACAATATAGAAAATTGAGCTAACTTAACATGCCATTCGATTCGTGTCATTCAGAGCTCTAAATCAAAAGTTACGGACGATTTAGTGTGGACATATCAAATTGATAGGCTAGTTAAAATGCTCATTCTAAACTGATTATTGGTGCTCATTAAGTAAAGGCTTATAAATGAAGCATAAAGCATGGCATCACGCAGTTTGGGATAGATTGGATCATTTGGATGCTTTGTCGTCGCCATTTTTCTCTCAAATTTTGAAAAATATAGAAAATTTAGCTAGCTTAACGTGGGCATTGGATTCATGCCATCTGATCTCTAAATAAAACGTTACGGAATGTCAAGTTGGTCGACCAGTTAATATGATCATTCTAAATTGATCATTGGTGCTCATTGAGTAAAGGCTTATAAATGAAGCATAATACATGGAATAATGCAGTTTGGGATAGATTGGATTTTTTGAATGCTTTGTCGTATCTAGTTCTGACTCAAAGATTTTCAAAATGTAGAAAATTGAGCTAGTTTAACGTGGGAATTGGATTCGTGTCATTCTGATTCATGTCAAGTCGATCGGTCAGTTAATATGATTTTTCTAAACTGATCATTGGTGCTCATTGAGTAAAGGCATATAATAAAACATAATGCAACGCATCACACAGTTTTGGATAGATTGGATTGTTGGGAAGCTTTGTCGTCTCTATTTTTGTCTCAAATTTTTTTATCGAAAATTGAGCTAGTTTAACGTGGGCATTGGATTCGTGTCTTTCTGAGCTCTAAATCAAAAGTTATGGACGATTTAGTGCGGACATGTCAAGTTGATCGGCCTGTTAAAGTGATCATTCTAAATTGATTAATTGTGCTCATTAAGTAAAGGCTTATAAATTAAGCATAAAACATGACATCACGTAGGTTTGGATAAATTAGACTACTTGGACGCTTTGTCATCTCTATTTTTGTCTCAAATTTTGCAAAATATTGAATATTTAGCTAGCTTTATGTGGGAATTGGATTCATGTCATCTGATCTATAAATCAAGAGTTACGGACGATTTAGTGCAAACATGTCAAGTTGATCGGCCAAGTAATATGATTATTCTAAGCTGATCATTGGTGCTCATCGAGTAAAGGCTTATAAATGAAGCATAATGCCTGGCATCACGTAGTTTGTGATAGATTGGATTACTTGTACGATTTGTCGTCTCTATTTTAATCTCAAATCTTGTCAAAATATAAAAAATTGAGCTAGATTAACGTGAGCATTGGATTCGTGTTATATTGAGCACTAAATTAAAAGTTACAGACAATTTAGTGTGGATATGTCAAGTTGATCAGGCAGTTTAAGTGATCATTCTAAACTGATCACTGGTGCTCATTGAGTAAAGGCATATAAATGAATCATAATGCATGGCATCACAGAGTTTTGGATAGATTGGATTACTTGGACGCACTGTCGTATCTATTTCGGTCTCAAATTTTTTACCATATAGAAATTTGAGCTAGCTTAACATGCGCATTGGATTCGTGTCATTATGAGCTCTTAATCAAAAGTTGCGGATGATTTAGAGCGGAGATGTCAAGTTAATCGCCAGTTAAAAGGATCATTCTAAACTTATCATTGGTGCTCATTGAGTAAAATCTTATAAATGAAGCATAAGGCATGGCATCAAGCAGTTTGGGATAGATTGGATACTTGGATGCTTTGTCGTATCTAGTTATGTCTCAAATTTTGTTACAATATAGAAAATTGAACTAGTTTAATGTGCACTACAAAAAAACAAGGCGTTTGCGACCACGTATGTGGTCGAAAAAAGCTTCATCGCAAATTTTTGTGGTCGTAAATTAGTCGCATTTTAGCGACTGATTTGCGACCAAAATAATAGTGGTCCCTATATTTGCGATTACTTTGTGACTGGTTTGTAGTAACAAATTTTGCGACCACTTTGCCATTACATCAATGGTTTCAAAAACCGTAGTCGTAAATCAGTCCGAAATTTTTGTGATTGATTTGCCACTACAGTGGAAGATGTGGTCGGAAATTGGTCACAAAATTTTGTGACCAATTTGCAACTATGGACACAACGTGGTCGCATATCAGTAAGAAAATTTTGTGATTGATTTGCGACTACGTCTTTCATTGAATTTGTGACTGATTTGCGACTACATTATATCGGTAGTCACAAATCAGTCCCAAATATTTGTGACTGATTCGCGTGTACAAGTAAATTTTTCGAAAAAATAGATGTAGTCGCAAATTGGTGGCAAATTGGTCACAAATATGTGAGACTGATTTGCGACTAATTTGCGACTAAATTTACATTACAAAAAAAATTGAAAAATTAAATCTAATTATCCAGAGGCGAAAATTGAAAATCGAATGGCAAAAATGCTGGTGCAGCATTTGACGTTTCACCTGTGGCATCGTTATCCCACATAAAAGACATGAAAGTGGGATCCGTCCGTTGGAAATACACAACAAGCATCTGCAAGTAGTTAAATGCTTTTTCGTTTTCCTTTTGGAATTCCTAGATCTTCTGATTTGCTTCCAACATCTGCGCATTTTAATCTTCAATACGCATATTACGTGTGTTTTGTTCTTCGATCTGTCGCTGTGCGGCTAAGAGTTGATCCTGAAGCGCAACAAAGTCGGAGATAGTGGATTGGAAGCCACTACACCTGCCCGACCCATGCATACATTTTAGGCTACCAAGTCTGTAAAGACGACCTTGGTCATCCGCAACAGAAAACTACAAAAAAATTAAAAAATGATTAAAATAATTATATTAAATTTACTGTACATAAAAAAGTTTAAAAATTTTTTACCTGAATGAAGATCTCATTTTTCTCATCTTGGGTCAACTCAATTCGACGGGAAGTACTGTCGGATGTTTTAGTTACATCGACCGCCACAAGCGCCATGTTTTCTTGGATGATTCGTTAATATGCTTCACCGATTTGTTTAGCTTTCAAATCGACATACGAACCATACTGCCGAGTGTGAGCCTTTATAAAGACCTCAGCAATTGAAACTGGTCGACACAAATTATTTTCCTAACTATTAAAACAAATTATTAATAAATAACAAATAAATTTTAATTTTAATTTAAATATTTTAAAATACTTACTATTTCCTATTAGATCTGGATATAGAATTTTTGGCCCGACAAATGCTTGTGCGAACCAAGACCCTCTCGAGAGGAGTCGTGGTTATTGAACAACTTACTACTCCTCTCATTAGACGTTTCTATTTCCCAATAGTCTGTCATTGCTTTGTACAGACTAGGAAAAATCCACATTGGACGTTTACCGGTTCTATGAACCGTGCTCACCATCCCTTTCATCCATCTTACACAAATGGAGTCAAACCCATTACGTACCACCGTCGTGATCACAGGATTCAAGGTGTACGGTTGCTTGCAAATTTAAAATATCTTAATTTTAGTAATTATTAAATTTTATAAAATAAAATATTTTTTTTTAAATTACTTACCGCAAATTTGATAAAATATTTTTCTTGTCATTCAGCTGGTATGACCGTCCAACTGTATTAGGGGCCATCAAATTTGTTTTTCAAATTTTTTGAAATTTGACGGGTTATTGCCTCTTTGTCCCGGTCAAACCTAATTAATTCAATATATAAAATATAAATATCTTAAATACATACAAATATTAAATTTTAAATTTAAATTATTTATTTATAATAAATATTTTTATATTTATTATGTAATTCTATGAAATAAAAAAATAAAAAAATAAAAATTTTAAACGTATCATGTTGTGTTCGGTGCTGGCACATGAGACAGTACAGTCAAGTACTAGTCCCGCCCTAGAGTTTGTAACAAACTATCAAGTTTCCCGCCCTAGAATTTTAAACGTATCATGTTTGTTTCCCCGTTTCCGTTTCAGAAGGCGCAACCTATTCCTCCTCATGCTCATCGGCTTCCCGAAACCAAGGAGACGGATCGGTTTCGAGAACCGAGTGAGGGTTGAATGTGTATTGTGGAGGGAGGCGGGATGCCGCTCTATAAGCGGCAGGTGAGGGGTTCGACGACGCCGAAGAGTTACCATGGCCGGAAGACGACAAGATTTGTCGTCTTCCACGACCTCTCATCGACCTACCACTACTTGCCATTGGGTATTGGGTGTTTGAGAGAGTTTTAGGTGTTTGAGAGAGTTTTAAGTGTTTGAGAGAGTTTTAGGAAGTAGGAAGTTTTATGTGAAGTGTGAAAATGAGGGAAAAGAGTCACGTATTTATAGGAAATATTTGCGACCACGCATGTGGTCGCAAATCAGTCGCAAAGTGAGAAATTAAATATATGGTCGCAAATCAGCCGCAAATTTGCGACTGATCTACGACCTAACAAATTTTTTGAGAATTTTTGGTTCCCATCGAATGCACGGGTGGTCATTTTGTGTCATTTTGAGCTATAAATCAAAAGTTATGGACAATTTAGTGCAGACATGTCAAGTTGATCGGCCAGTTAAAATGATCATTCTAATTTGATCATTGGTGCTCATTAAATAAAGCCTTATAAATGAAGCATAAAGCATGGCCTCACGCATTTTGTGATAGATTGGATTACTTGGACGCTTTGTCATCCCTATTTCTATCTCAAATTTTGTCAAAATATAGAAAATTGAGCTAGTTTATCGTGGGCATTGGATTCGTGTCATTCTGAGCTCTAAAGCAAAAGTTACCGAAAATTTAGTGTGGACATGTCAAGTTGATCAACCAATTAAAATGATCATTCTAAAATGATCATTGGTGCTCATGAAGTAAAGGCTTACCAATGAAGCCTAAGGCATGGCATCACGCAGCTTCTCATAGATTGGATTACTTGGAGGCTTTGTCGTCTCTACTTCTATCCCAAATTTTTTCATAATAAATAAAATTTATATAACTTAACGTGGGCATTGGATTCGTGTCATTCTGAGCTCAAAATCAAAATTTACGAATGATTTAGTGCGGACAAGTCAAGTTGATTAACCAGTTAATATGATTATTCTAAGGTGATCATTGATGCTCATTGAGTAAAGGCTTATAAATGAAGCATAATGCATGACATCACGCAGTATGGGATAGATTGGATTTCCTGGACGCTTTTTCGTCTCTACTTCCATCTCACATGTGTGCTATACTTTCTAGTAAGTTTTCAATTTGGATATTTGCCTCTTTTTGTTTTGCAGGGTAGGATTTAGATTCTTTACATTTTTGAGTCAAAGACATTTTAGGAATATGTCCTTGACTTCTCATTGGTGGTCATTAAGTAAAGACTTATAAATGAACAAAAAGGCATGGTATCACCCAGTTTATGATAGATTGGATTACTTGGACGTTTTGTCGTCTCTACTTGTGTCTCAAATTTTGTCAAATTATAGAAAATTTATCTAGCTTAATGTGGGCATTGAATATGTGTCATTCTGAGCACTAAATCAAAAGTTACTGACGATTTAGTGTGGACATATGAAGTTGAGTGGCCAGTTAAAGTGAAAATTCTAAACTGATCATTGGTGCTAATTTAGTAAAGACTTCTAGATGAAGCCTAAGGCATGGCATCACGCAGTTTGTGATAGATTGGATTACTTGGATGCTTTGTCGGCTCTACTTATGTCTCAAATTTTGTCAAAATATAGAAAATTTATCTAGCTTAACGTGGGCATTGGATTCGTGTCATTCTGAGCTCAAAATCTAAAGTTACGGACGATTTAATACGGACATGTCAAGTTGGTCGGCAAGTTAATATGATAATTCTAAACTGATCATTGCAGCTCATTGAGTGAAGGCTTATAAATGAATCATAATTCATGGCATCAAGTAGTTTGGGATAGATTGGATTACTTGAACGCTTTTCCATCTCTATTTCTGTCTCAAATTTTGTCAAACCATATCAAATTGAGCTATCTTAACGTGTGCATTGGATTCGTTTCATTCTGAGCACTGAATCAAAAGTTATAGACGATTTAGTACGGAAATGTCAAGTTGATCGGCCAGTTAAAAGTATCATTCTAAAATGATCAATGGTGCTCATTAAGTAAAGGCTAAGGCATGGCATCACGGAGTTTGTGACAGATTGGAATACTTGGACGCTTTGTCGTCTCTAACTGTGTCTCAAATTTTGTCAATATATTGAAAATTTATCTAGCTTAACGTGGGCATTGGATTCGTGTCATCCTGAGCTCAAAATCAAAAGTTACGAACGTTTTAGTGTGGATATGTAAAGTTGGTTGGCCAGTTAGTATGATCATTCTAAAATTATCATTGGTGTTCATTATGTAAAGGCTTATAAATGAAACATAATGCATGGCATCACACAGTTTTGGATAGATTGGATTACTTAGAGCTTTGTTGTGTCTATTTTTGTCTCAAATTTTGTCAAAATATAGAACCTTTATCTCGCTTAACGCGGGCATTGGACTCGTGTAATTCTGAGCTCAAAATCAAAAGTTACGAACGATTTAGTGCGGACATGTCAAGTTGGTCGGAAAGTTAATATGATAATTCTAAACTGATAACTGCTGCTCATTGAGTAAAGACTTATAAATGAAGCATAATGCATGGCATCACACAGTTTTAGATATATTGGATTACTTCAAAGCTTTGTCATGTCTATTTTTGTCTCAAATTTAGTTACAATATAGAAAATTGAGCTAGCTTAATGTGGGCATTGGATTCTTGTAATTCTGAGCTCTAAATCAAAAGTTACAGATGATTTAGTGCGGACATGTCAAGTTGATCGGAAAGTTAATACAATAATTCTAAACTGATCACTGCTGCTCATTGAGTAAAGACTTATAAATGAAGCATAATGCATGGCATCACACAGTTTTAGATATATTGGATTACTTCAAAGCTTTGTCATGTCTATTTTTGTCTCAAATTTAGTTACAATATAGAAAATTGAGCTAGCTTAATGTGGGCATTGGATTCTTGTAATTCTGAGCTCTAAATCAAAAGTTACCGACGATTTACTGCGGACATGTCAAATTGATCGGCCATTTAAAGTGATCATTCTAAACAGATCATTGGTGTTCATTAAGTAAAGGCTTATAAATGATACCTAATGCATGGCATCAAGCAGTTTGGATAGATTTGATTACTTGGGTGCTTTCTCGTCTCTATTTTTGTTTCAAATTTTGTTGCAATGTAGATAATTGAGCTAGCTTAACCTGGACATTGGATTCGTGTCATTCTGAGCTTCAAAGCAAAAGTTACGGATGATTTAGACATGTCATGATGATCGGCCAGTTAAAGTGATTATTCTAAACTGATCATTGGTGCTCATTGAGTAAATGCTTATAAATGAAGCATAATGCATGGCATCACACAGTTTTGTATAGATTGGATTACTTGGATGATTTATCGTATCTATTTCTGTCTCAAATTTTGTTACAATATAGACATTTGAGCTACTTAACGTGGGAATTTCATCCGTGTCATTCTGAGCTCTAAATCAAAAGTTACGGACAATTTAGTGCGAACATGTCTAGTTGAGTGGCCAGTTAAAGTGATCATTCTAAACTGATCATTGGTGCTCATTAAGTATAAATGAGCATAATGCATGGCATCAAGTAGTTTGGATAGAATGGATTACTTGGACGCTTTGTCGTCTCGATTTCTGTCTCAAATTTGGTCAAAATATTGAAAATTGAGCTAGCTTAACTTGGACATTGAATTCGTGTCATTCTAAGCTCTAAATCAAAAGTTACGGATGATGATTTACTGCAGACATGTCAAGATGATCGGCCAGTTAAATGATCATTCTAAACTGATCATTGGTGCTCATTGATCAAAAACTTATAAATGATGCATAAAGCATGGCATCACGTAGTTTGGGATAGATTGGATTACTTGGAAGCTTTAACATCTCCATTTCTGTCTTAAAGTATGTCAAAATATAGAAAATTTATCTTGGTTAACGTGTGAATTGGATTCGTGTCATCCTGAGCTATAAACAAAAAGTTATAGACGATTTAGTGCGGACATGTCAAGTTGATCGGACAGTTAAAGTGATCATTCTAAAATGTTCATTGGTGCTCATTAAGTAAAGGCTTATAAATGAAGCCTAAGGCAAGGCATCATGCAATTTAGGATAGATGGGATTACTTGGACGCTTTGTCGTCTCTACTTCTGTCTCAAATTTTTTCAAAATATAGAAAATTTATCTAGCTTAACGTGGGCGTTGGATTCGTGTCTTCTGAGCTCAAAATCAAAAGTTATGGATGATTTAGTGCATACATGTCAAGTTCATCGGCCACTTAATATGATTATTCTTAACTGATCATTGGTGCTCAATTAGTAAAGGCTTATAAATGAAGCATAATGCATGGCATCACCAATTTTGGATAGATTGGATTTTGTGGACGCTTTATCTTATCTATTTTGTCTCAAATTTTGTTACAATATAAAAAATTGAGCTACTCAATGTGGAAATTGGATATGTATCATTCTGAGCTCTAAATGAAAAGTTACGGACGATTTAGTGCGGACATGTCAAGTTGAGTGGCCATTTAAAGTGATCTTTCTAAACTTATCATTGGTGCACATTAAGAAAGGGCTTGTCAATGATGCATAATGCATGGTATCAAGTAGTTTTGATACATCTGATTACCTGGACGCTTTGTCATCTCTATTTATATCTCAAATTTTGTCAAAATATAGAAAATTGATCTAGGTTAACGTGGGCATTGGATTCGTGTCATTCTGAGCTCGAAATTAAAAGTTACGGATGATTTACTGCAATCATGTCAAGTTGATCTGTGAGTTAAAGTGATCATTCTAAATTGATCATTGAGTAAAGGCTTATACATAAAGCCTAAGGCATGGCATCACGCAGTTTGGGATAGATTGGATTACTTTAACGATTTGTCCTCTCTATTTCTGTTCAAATTTTGTCAAAATATAGAAAATTGAGCTAGCTTAACGTGGGCATTGGATTCGTGTCATTCTAAGCTGTAAATCAAAAGTTACGGACGATTTATTGCGGACATGTCAAGTTGATCGGCCAGTTAAAGTGATCATTCTAAACTTATCATAGGTGCTCATTGAGTAAAGGCTTATATATGAAGCATAAGGCATGACATCACGTAGTTTGGGATAGATTGGATTAGTTGGACGCTTTGTCGTATTTAGTTCTGTCTCAAATATAAAAAATTAAACTAGATTAATGTGGGCATTGGATTCGTGTCATTCTAAGCTATAAATAAAAAGTTATGGATGCTTTAGTGAAGACATGACAAGTTGATCGGCCAAGTAAAATGATCATTCAAAACTGATCATTGGTGCTCATTTAGTAAAAGCTTATAAATGATAAATAATGCATGGCATCACGCACTTTGGGAAGGATTGAATTACTTGAACGCTTTGTCGTATCTATTTCTGTAGCAAATTTGTTAAGATATGGAATATTGAGCTAGATTAACGTGGGCATTGGATTAGTGTCATTCTAAGCTCTAAATAAAAAGATACGGATGATTTAGTGCGGACATGTCAAGTTGATCGGCCATTTAAAATGATATTTTTAAACTGATCATCGGTGCTCATTAAGGAAAAGCTTATAAATGAAGCAGAAAACATAACATCAAGAAGTTTGGATAGATTGGATTACTAGGACACTTTGTCTTCTCTATTTATGTCTCAAATTTTGTCTAAATACAGAAAATTGAGCTAGCTTAATTTGGGCATTGGATTCCTGTTATTCTGATAGTAAAAGCTTATAAATGATAAATAATGCATGGCATCACGCACTTTGGGAAGGATTGGATTACTTGAACGCTTTGTCATATCTATTTCTGTAGCAAATTTGTTAAGATATGGAATATTGAGCTAGATTAACGTGGGCATTGGATTAGTGTCATTCTAAGCTCTAAATAAAAAGTTACGGATGATTTAGTGCGGACATGTCAAGTTGATCGGCCATTTAAAGTGATATTTTTAAACTGATCATTGGTGCTCATTAAGGAAAAGCTTATAAATGAAGCAGAAAACATAACATCAAGAAGTTTGGATAGATTGGATTACTAGGACACTTTGTCTTCTCTATTTATGTCTCAAATTTTGTCTAAATACAGAAAATTGAGCTAGCTTAATTTGGGCATTGGATTCCTGTCATTCTGAGCTCTAAATCAAAAGTTATGGACGAATTAGTGGCCGTGTCAAGTGTCTCGGCTAGTTAATATGCTTATTCTAAACTTCTTATTGGTGTTCATTGAGTAAAGGCTTATAAATGAAGCATAATGCATGCTATCACGTAGTTTGGGATAGATTGGATTACTTGGACGCTTTGTCTTATCTATTTCTTGTCACATTATAGGAACTTGAGCTAGGTTAACGTGGGCATTGGATTCCTGTCATTCTGAGCCCTAAATCAAAAGTTACAGACGATTTAGTGTGGACATGTCAAGTTGATCGGCCTTTTAAAGTGACCATTCTAAACTGATCATTGGTGCTCATTACGTAAAGGCTTATAAATGAAGTGTAATGCATTGCATCAAGCAGTTTGGATTGATTTGATAAGTGGGACGCTTTGTCGTCTCTATTTATGTCTCAAACTTTGTCAAAAAAGAGAAAAATGAGCTAGTTTAACATGGGCATTGGATTCGTGTCATTCTGAGCTCTAAATCAAAATTTATGGACGATTTAGTGCGGTTATATCAAGTTACTTGGCTAGTTATCATTGGTGTTTATTGAGTAAAGGCTTAGAAATGAAGCATAATGCACAGCTTCACAAAATTTTGGATAGATTGGATTACTTGGACGCTTTTTGTATCTATTTTTGTCTCAAATTTTGTTACAATATAGAAAATTGAGCTAGCTTAACGTGGGCTTTGGATTCTTGTTATTTTGAGCTCTAAATAGAAAGTTACGGACGATTTAGTATGGACATGTCAAGTTGATCGGCCAGTTAAAGTGATCATTCTAAACTGATCATTAGTGCCATTTGAGTAATGACTTGTAAATGAACCATAATGCATGGCATCACAGAGTTTTGGATAGATTGGATTACTTGGACGATTTGTCATTTCTAGTTATGTCTCAAATTTTCTAACAATATATAAAATTGAGCTAGCGTAAAGTGGGCAATGGATTCCTGTCATTTTGAGCTATAAATCAAAAGTTACCGACGATTTAATGCGTACATGTCATATTGATCGGCCAGTTAAAGTGATCATTCTAAACTGATCTTTGGTGCTCATTAAGTAAAGGCTTATAAATGAAGCATAATGCCTGGCATCAAACAGTTTGGATAGATTGGACTACTTGGATGCTTTGTCGTCTCTATTCTGTCTCAAATTGGGTCAAAATGTAGAAAATTGAGCTAGCTTAACGTGGGCATTGGATTCTTGTCATTCTAAGCGCTAAATCAAAAGTTACGGATTATTTAGTGCGGACATGTCAAGTTGATTGGCCAGTTAAAGTGATCATTCTAAATTGATCATTAGTGCTCATTAAGTGAAGGCCTATAAATGAAGCATAAAGCATGGCATCACGTAGTTTGGGATAGATTGGATTACTTGGACACTTTGTCGTCTCTAGTTCTATCTCAAATTTTGTCACAATATAGAAAATTGAGCTAGCTTAACGTGGGCATTGGATTCGTGTCATTATGAGCTATGAATCAAAGGTTACGGAAGATTTACTTCGGACATGTCAAGTTCAGAGGCCAGTTAAAGGTATCATTCTAAAGTGATCATTGGTGCTCATTAAGTAAAGGCTTATAAATGAAAAATAATGCATGGCATCCAGCAATTTGGATTGATTGGAGTACTTAGACGCTTTGTCATCTCTATACTGTCTTAAATTTTGTCAAAATATAGAAAAGTAAGCTACCTTAATGTGGGGATATGATTCATGTCATTCTAGGCTCTAAATCAAAAGTTACGTACGATTTAGTGCGGAAATGTCAAGTCGATCGGCCAGTTAAAGTGATCATTCTGAACTGATTACTGATGCTGATTGAGTAACAGCTTATAAATGAAGCATAATGCATTGCATCACGCAGTTTTGGATAGATTGGATTACTTGAACGCTTTGTCGTATTTAGTTATGTCTCAAATTTTGTCACAATATAGAAAATTGACCTAGCTAAATCTGGGCATTGGATTCGTGTCATTTTAAGCTACAAATCAAAAGTTATGGACGATTTAGTGCAGACATGACAAGTTGATCGGCCAAGCAAAATGATCATTCTAAACTGATCATTGGCGCTCATTTAGTAAAAGCTTATAAATGAAAAATAATGCATGGCATCACGCACTTCGGAATCGATTGGATTACTTGGACGCTTTGTCATATCTATTTTTGTCTCAAATTTTGTTCCAATATAGAATATTGAGTTTGCTTAACATGGGCATTGGATTCGTGACATTCTGAGCTCTAAATCATAAGTTACGCACGATTTAGTGCGGACATGTCAAGTTGATTGGCCAGTTAATATGATTATTCTAAACTGATCATTGGTGCGCATTGAATAAAGGCTTATAAATGAAGCATAATGCATGGCATCACACAGTTTTGGATAGATTGGATTACTTGGACGCTTTGTCGTGTCTATTTTGGTCTCATGTTTTTTTTCAATTCAGAAAATTGAGCTAGCTTAACGTAGGCATTGGATTCACATCATTTTGAGCTCAAAATCAAAAGTTACGGACAATTTAGTGCGGAACTATCAAGTTGACCGGCCAGTTAATATGACTATTCTAAACTGATCATTGGTGTTCATTGCGTAAAGGCTTATAGATGAAGCATAAGTCATGGCATCACACAATTTGGGATAGATTTGATTATTTGGATGCTTTGTCGTATCTAGTTCTTTCTCAAATTTTGTCACAATATAGAAAATTGAACTAGCTTAATGTAGGCATTGGATTCGTGTCATTCTGAGCTATAAATCAAAAGTTACGGACGATTTAGTGCGGACATGTCAAGTTGATTGGCTAGTTAAAGTGATAATTCTAAACTGATCATTGGTGTTTATCAAGTAAAGGCTTGTAAATGAAGCATACTGCATGGCATCAAGGAGTTTTGATAGATTCGATAACTTGGACGCTTTGTCTTCTCTGTTTCTGTCTGAAATTTTGTCCAAATATAGAAAATTGAGATAGCGTAACGAATGTATTGGATTTGTGTCATTCGAAGCTTTAAATCAAAAGTTACTGACGATTTAGTGCAGGCATGTGTCAAGTTGATCAGCCAGTTAATATGATTATTCTAAACTGATCATTGTTTCTCATTGAGTTAAGGCTTATAAATGAAGCACAATGCATGACATCACGTAATTTGGGATAGATTGGATTACTTAGACAATTTGTCGTCTCTACTTCCATCTCAAAATTTGTCAAACTATAGAAAATTTATCTAGCTTAACGTGGGTACTGTATTTGCGTCATTCTGAGCTCTAAATCAAAAGTTACAGACGATTTAGTGTGCACATGTGCAGTTGATCAGCAAGTTAATATGATTATTCTAAACTGATCATTGGTGCTCATTGAGTAAAGGCTTGTAAATGAAGCATAAAGTATTGCATCACACAGTTTTAGATAGATTGGATTACTTGAACGCTTTGTCGCATCTAATTCGGTCTCAAATTTTGTTAACATATAGAAAATTGAGCTAGCATAACGTGGGCATTGGATTCGAGTCATTCTGAACTCTAAATCAAAAGTTACGGACGATTTAGTGCGGACATGTCAAGCTGAGTGGACTGTTAACGTGATCATTCTAAACTGATAATTGGTGCTTATTAAGCTAAGGCTTATAAATGAAGCATACTGCATGGAATCAAGCAGCTTGGAAAAATGGGATTACTTGGATGCTTTGTCGTCTCTATTTATGCCTCAAATTTTGTCAAAATATAGAAAATTGAGCTAGTTTAACGTGGGGATTGGATTCGTGTCATTATAAGCTCTAAATCAAAAGTTACACATGATTTAGTGCAGACATGTCAAGTTGATCCGCCAGTTAAAGTGATTATTCTAAACTGAAATCGATGCTCATTGAGTAAAGGCTTGTAAATGAAGCATAATGCATGGCATCAAGGAGTTTTGATAGATTCGATTACTTGAACACTTTCTCTTATCGAGTTATGTCTCAAATTTTTTCACCATATAGAAAATTGAACTAGATTAATGTGGGCATTGGATTTGTGTCATTCAAAGCTATAAATAAAAAGTTATGGACGATTTAGTGCAGACATGACAAAGTCTTTGGCCAATTAAAATGATCATTCTAAACTAATCATTGGTGTTCATTGAGTAAAACCTTTTAAATGAAAAATAATGCATGGCATCACGCAGGTTGGGATTGAATGCATTACTTTGTCGTATCTATTTATGTCTCAAACTTTGCTAAATTATATAAAATTGAACTAGATTAATGTGGGCATTGGATTCGTGTCATTCTGAGCTATAAATCAAAAGTTATCGACAATTTTGATACATGACAAAGTCATCAGTCAGTTAAAATGATCATTCTAAACTGATCATTAGGCTTATTGAGTAAAAGCTTATAAATTAAATATAATGTATGGCATCACGTAGCTTTTGATTGTCTTATTTATTTTTGTCTCGAACTTTGTCAACCTATGGATAATTGAGCTAGCTTAACAAGGACATTGGATTCGTGTCATTTTGAGCTCTAAATCAAAAGTTACGGACGATTTAGTGTGTACATGTCAAGTTGATCGGCAAGTTAAAGTGATCATTTTAAACTGATCATTGGTACTCCTTGAGTAAAGGCTTATAAAAGAAGCATAATTCATGGTATCACGTAGTTTGGGATCGATAGGATTACTTGTTCACTTTGTCGTATATAGTTCTGTCTCAAATTTTGTTACAATATAGAAAATTGAACTAGCTAAATGTGGGAATTGGATTCGTGTCATTCTGAGCAACAAATCAAAAGTTATGGACGATATAGTCAGATAGGACAAGTTGATCCGCCAGTTAAAATGATCGTTCTAAACTAATCATTGGTGTCATTGAGTAAAAGCTTATAAATGAAAAATAATGCATGGCATCATGCAGTTTCTGATTGATTGGATTACTTGGACGCTTTGTTATATCTATTTCTGTCTCAAACTTTATCACAATATAGAAAATTGAGCTAGTTTAATGTGGGCACTGGTTTCGTGTCATTCTGAGTTCTAAATCAAAAGTTACGGATGATTTAGTGTGCAAATGTCAAGTTGACCGGTCAGTCAAAGTGATCATTCAAAACTGATCATTGGTGCTCATTAAATAAAAGTTTATAAATGAACCCTAAAGAATGGCATGACGCAGTTTGGGATGGATTGGATTACTTGGACGCTTTGTCGTATCTATTTCTGTTTCAAACTTTGTCACAATATAGAAAGTTTAGGTAGTTTAACGTGGACATTGGATGTAAGAATATGGAGATTAGAGAGGAGAAATGTGAAGAATTGAATCTTGAAACTCAAATAGAAGCATGAAAAAATGAGAAATATCTAAGACTTCTGGAGAAGAATCTCCTAAGAGTTAACTTATACACTGAGTCTTTACAGCCCTTTTATAGAGGATTTACAATGTGAACAAGAAACAATTCAGAATTAAACTTGTGCATGAGCTTGAATAGAGGAGGAGCTTGTTGACTGTAACACCCCCGATCCTAGGTAATGATCGGTAGGGTGAGCTGGCCGACTGCTGGGCGAGCTGGCCGGTAGCTGGGCGAGCTGTACGGCAGCTGGGCAAGCTGGCCGGAAGCTGGGCGAGCTGGCCGGTAGCTTGGCGAGCTGGTCGGCAGCTGGGAGAGCTGACCGGCAGTTGGGTGAGCTGGCCGGCAGTTGGACGAGCTGGTTGGTAGTTGGGGCCACCTGGCCAGCTAGCATTGGCTCGGGCAGTTGGTGCCGAACCAGTGCCACGACCAGGCACAACGGTTCGACTAGAAACGTTTATTGGTCGAGCAAAAGCCACGACTGTTCGTGAAAAACCGACCACGGGCCCTATAAATAGAAGGCTTGGGGTCGATACAAGGGCACGCTGGGAGAAGAGAAATCCTAGAATATTTTCTAATGCAATATTCGATAAGGGTTAGATCGAGTAAGGTAGAGATCGTGAACCTTGGATCAGGAAACCAACACTGACGGTACGCGATTAAGGGCTAGACATGGTAAGGTGAGTAATCCACTTTCCTTTTATGCATGGATTCCTCTTCGCTGGTGGTTCGACGAGTAAGGGAATCCAAGGCAGGATTGGTGGATAAATTTGGCCGAGTGATCGGGATTGGGTGAAACCTTTCCGGACAGATAATCGGCTTGGACTGCCCATAGACTGGATCGAGTCTTTCAGGGCAAGTATCGACTGGCCAAAGGGTTCGGGTGATTCCTACCATGGCCGGTTGGTCGATCAGATCTGCCCAAGTCCGAACCGAGTCTGTCTTGGTAGAATTCTAAGTTAAACTTAGAGAATTAACAGGTTTTGCATGAGTTGCATTCATTCATGCATTTTTCTTAAGCCTTATCGAGTAATATTGGCTAAGTCCAGGATAATTAAACGGCTTTGGCCTTTTTCAGGAAAAGATGGTGATCGTGCTAAGGATTTGGCTTGAGCGCAAGGCTGGTGGCCCGAGTATATGGGTGGTGTATTGATCCGGGTAGTTAGGATTGTTGAATATGTAAGCCTTCGGGCAAACTATCATGTTTTACCGAATCCTACTCATATACTTCAATAAAATTCCGGATCTTTTATATTATGACTCTATAAATGACTCTAAAAACTCACGAATCTCAGGATAACTCGAAATTGGACTTAAACTAGATAAAAGACCCTAAAATATGGACCTTAGACTCGGAATTCCTTGATGAATCCGAAAGTGAACAACCTTTTCGGACTGATAATCCGGGAAGGGTGTTTCAAGTTGGTATCAGAGCATGCCTGGTCCTAGGACGGGTTAGATTTGGGTTAAGTAGACACCACTCATTGGGCACCAGGTCTTGCGCATATTAAACATTGAGACTAACTAAACGGTTTTGCAGATGGGCAAGAGTGGCAAGACTGGGAAAAGCAAGAAGGATAAAGAAAAAGGTGGTGAACCAAGCCAAAACATTGGAGCCTTGCCGAATCCGAATGTATTTGAGCCTTCTACGGCGCATGTTACGGCAACTGAGCAGGACCATCCGGGGGGTGAGGATGAGGAGTCTACTGCTCATCGCACACATGCGGGTGAAGATGGACAACGCGACCAGGAAGCCGCAGATGTAAATCATAATGCGGTTCCGAGCCCAAAAGAAATGTGGAACACAATGAGAACCGTGATAAGTCAGTTGGCTATACTGACTTAGGTGGTTAAGCCCAAGGCACCGGTTCCTGAGGTGCCACACATGGGCGAAGAACCGGTTCCTATGGAGAACCAGGATGTGGTCATCCTAGATGACGCACCTAAGTCCGCTAGAAAGAAGGTGGGGTATTTGAGCATCCTAGAACACATGATATACCTGAAAACAGGTAGTTTCGCTCGGGGCTCTGACCCAATTAAGGCTGACGAGTGGAAGAATCGTTTGGTGAGGAACTTTCAGTCAACAAGGTGTCCCGGTGACTACCGCAAAGATATCGCAGTCCACTTCCTGGAAGGGGATGCGCATAACTGGTGGGTTGCCGTGGATAAACGGTTGGGTGAAAGGATACGAACTTTCGAGGAGTTTGAAGGAGAATTCAATAAGAAATTCTTTCCACCAGAGGCATGGGACCGATTGGAGTGCTCATACCTGGAATTGGTTCAAGGGAACCGAACTGTCCGGGGAAATGAAGAAGAATTTAACCCCTTAAGGCGTTATGCGGGAAGAGATCTTGAAGATGAACTCGGGCAAGTGCGCCGGTTCATGCGTGGACTAAGGGTCGAAATCCGTAACCACTGCTTGGCGCAGAAGTTCGGATCAGTCACTGAATTGGTGGAAAGGGCTGCCTTGAACCGGTTGAAAGAATCCAAATTCCCGAATCGGTATGGCCAGTCAAGTGGTGGTGATCGGAAAAGAAAGTGGGATAAGGTTGATGACTCCAGCAACCCCTAGGAAAAGCTAGGGAATGCAAGACGTGTGGTAGGAGGCACGGTGGGGAATGCTGGAAGGCGATGGGAGCATGTGCACGTTGCGGTAACAAGGAACATGCTACCCGCAACTGCCCAAAGATGGATTACGGACAGCAAGGACTGCCGAGTGATGACTCGAGGACTTGCTTCAACTGTGGTAAGTCAGGCCACATCAGGAAGGATTGCCCCAAAGGGACAGCCGAAAGGCAACTCGAACGAAAAGACTACCGTGGGGTAATCGAGCCAACGGCTAAAAGGCAGGCCGTAACACCGCGGGTTTATGCGCTATCACGGGACATGGGCGATACGGGCAGGTACAGCTCGATCACTGGTATGTACATAATCCTTACTGTTAAATAAAAATTGAGCATTGCATGGCATGCATAAACAGTAGGGTACTTAGCATTCAGGATGAATGTGTAGGGACCTTGGTTGTGGGCGGTGTTGAAACACACGTCCTGTTTGATTCCGGGGCTTCACATTGCTTTGTAAGCCCGGAATGGTTTAAAAAGAGTGGGATTCAAGGAGAACCCATCTCTGGAATGAGTAATGTACACGTGGCTGGAGGGAAAATAATGAATTCTCTGGGAATTGTGCGGAACATCCCGGTTATGATTGGGAATGTCAGTTTGCCGGCCGACTTGGTAGTCGTCCAACTCAAGGATTACGAGGTAATCTTGGGTATGGACTGGCTGGGAATGAACAAGGCACCCAAGAGTGTCATAGGGGCCGAGTTCGGTTTGAGAAAGAGGGAGGGAGATTGGAATTCCAAGGGATCCAACACACCTTGGGAAGTTTGGTAATCTCAGCAATCCAGGCAGAACGGATGCTAGACAAGGGGTGCGAGGCCTATGTAGCCACAATAAGCACCGAGGGAAATAAGAAGAGTTGGGAGTTAAAGGATATCCCAGTGGTCAATGAATTCGCGGATGTGTTCCAGACCTTCTCCGGGTTACCGCCTGATAGGTCGGATCCATTCACGATTGAATTGGAACCATGGATTGCCCCAATCTCGAAAGCGCCATATCGTTTGGCTCCAGCCGAGATGGCTGAGTTAAAGAAACAGTTGGAAGAACTGTTGGATAAAGGACTCATCAGGCTGAGTGAATCACCTTGGTGTGCACTGGTGCTGTTTGTGAAAAAGAAGGATGGAAGCTTTAGGCTTTGCATCGATTATCGGGGATTGAATCGGGTTATGGTAAAGAACAAGTACCCATTACCCCGAATTGATGAGTTGTTGGATCAACTCAGAGGTGCGACCTGGTTCTCAAAGATCGATTTGGCCCAAGGATATCACCAAATTCCGATTGAGCATCGGATATTCGGAAGACAGCTTTCCGGACAAGATATGGACACTAGGAGTTTGTAGTGATGCCATTCGGTTTAACCAATGCACCGGCAGCCTTTATGAAGATGATGAATAGGGTATTTCGGGATTGTTTAGATGAGTTTGTTATCATTTTCATTGATGACATCCTCGTCTATTCAAGGGGCCATGAAATGCACCAAAATCATCTAAGGGTGGTGATGGAACGGTTAAGGGAGCACAAGCTTTACGCCGAGCTAAGCAAGTGTAGCTTTTGGCAGAGAAGTATTGGGTTCTTGGGACACATTGTGTCGGACCAAGGGGTGTCAGTAGACCCGGAGAAAGTTAAGGCTATCAAGGATTGGCCGAGGCCTTGGAATGCAACTGAGATTAGGAGCTTCCTAGGTTTGGCCGGATACTATAAACGGTTTGTCAATGGTTTTGCGAAAATGGCTTTCCCCATGACTTGTCTAACCGGGAACGATGTTAAGTACGAGTGGACAGACGAGTGCGAGGAATGTTTCTAACGGTTGAAGGAGATGCTGATGACTGCACCAGTCTTTGCACTACCTGAACCGGATGAGCCTTATGCGGTATACACAGACGCATCCAGATCTGGGCTGGGTGCTGTTCTGATGCAAAAGGGTAGGGTGATTGCCTATTCATCAAGACAATTTCGGAAACATGAAGGATACTATCCCACTCATGTCTTAGAAATGGCGGCAGTAATCTTCGCATTGAATATTTGGCGGTCATACTTGTATGGAGCCAAAGTGCAAGTTTTTACCGACCATAAGAGTCTGAAGTACATTTCCACTCAACTCGAATTGAACCTTAGGCAAAGAAGGTGGATGGAATTCGTGGCTGATTATGACCTAGATATTGCCTACCACCCGGGAAAGGCAAATCTTGTGGCGGATGCCTTGAGTAGGAGGCGTTTGGATGTTCATGCGGGAAAGGATGTGGAAACCCTTGTCGGACTGGTTAAGATGATGCATTTGAATGAAATATCAAGTGAACCAGAACCGTTAGGTATAGACGCAGCAAATCGGGCAGATCGATTGAGTAAGATCCGAATAGCCCAAGAAAAATATGAACTGCTGAACCAAGCGGTCCAGAACAATCAGTCCGAGTATGGGAAATCGAACAACGGGACAATTGTGATAAGAGGACGAGTGTGCGTCCCTAATGTACCGGAATTAAGGGAAGAAATCCTAAGGGAAGCACATCAGTCCAGATTCGCAATTCACCCGGGTGCGAGTAAGATGTACCGAGACTTGAAGCGGTACTACCATTGGGCAGGACTGAAGAGAAATGTGGCTGAATGGGTGGCTAAGTGTCCGACTTGCCAACTGGTCAAAGCAGAACACCAAGTCCCTAGTGGACTGTTGCAAAACTTACCCATTCTGGAATGGAAGTGGGACCATATCACAATGGATTTTGTGAGTGGGTTACCAAGGACCAAGGCACGGCATGATGCTATCTGGGTTGTCGTGGATAGGCTGACCAAGTCGGCACACTTCCTGGCTATTCAGAAAATGGATGGGGCTGAAAGAATTGCAGCACGTTATGTGGAAGAGATAGTCCGATTGCATGGAGTCTCGGTAAGCATTGTCTCTGATCGGGATCCACGATTTATGGCCCATTTTTGGAAGGCATTCCAAAAGGCCTTAGGAACAAGGGTGAACATGAGCACGGCTTACCACCCCCAAACAGATGGGCAATCCGAACGAACCATCCAGACACTCGAGGACATGTTGCGTGCATGTGTTTTGGATTGGGGCGGATCATGGGAAAAATATTTGCCCTTGGCCGAGTTTTCATACAACAATAGCTTCCAGACGAGCATCGGAATGTCTCCTTACGAAGCATTGTATGGGCGGCCTTGTCGGACCCATTGTGTTGGACCGAAGTGGGGGAGCGTAGGATCCTTGGACCAGATATTGTGGATGAAACCACCAAAAAGATCAAATTCTTAAGGATCAAAATGAAGGAAGCACAAGACAGACAGAAAAGTTATGCGGACAAACGAAGAAGGAATGTGGAGTTCGAGGTGGGTGATTGGGTATATTTGAAAACAATCACATTTAAAGGAAGGAATCGAACTTCGAAGAGTGGGAAGTTGAATCCAAGGTACTTAGGACCGTTTAAAATCACAGAAAGAGTTGGATTAGTGGCATACAAACTGGACTTGCCACCCGAGATGGACATGTTCCATAATGTCTTCCATGTGTCGCAACTGAGGAAGTGCCTATCGGACCAAGACAAAGTCATTTCTGCACCACTTACTGAACTAAGGGAAAATCTAACCTTAGAAGCTATTCCAGTTCGGATCATGGACCGAATGGAAAGAGTTACCAGAAGAAAGGTAGTTCGGATGGTCAAGGTAGTATGGAAGTGCAATGGGACCGAAGAAATCACTTGGGAAACCGAAGACAAAATGAAGGCTGAATTTCCTAAGT